>JBAMYA010059040.1:0-28712 GCA_037176975.1 Arrhamphus sclerolepis | reverse complement strand
ACCAGGGAGAATGCGGGAATGTGCCAAAGGCCATTTCCGAAAAAAAAAAAAGGGGGAGAATGAGAAAAAAAAAAAAAAAAAAAAAAAAGACTGTACATTAAATGAGATACAATAAAATAATAATTAGGTAAAACTACCGTCACTAAAAGTGCGAGTTCAGATCACTATTGTCTGAGTGTAACATCCTGATAGCAGAAGGAATAAAAAATGTAGTCAGTTGTTCTCCAAAGAACATGATGATGATGATGTGCTGAAGGTGTCACCGTGAACTCACCAGACAGAATACGTTCTTGGTTAACGAGGTTTCTTCTGGACCACTTGATTTTCACAGAAGCAACACACTTCCTTTGCTTCTGTATTCTTGGGTGAAACCTTTAAAATGTGAATGGATGCTCCATTGTTATCCGGGTCCTTGATTACCGCGGCCCTATATGTTAGCGATATCTTCCAGCTCCAGCACTCCACATTTAAATAAAACCCATGTCGAACCATTCATTTGAATCAGGTGTGTTGTGGCGGCGCAGTGGCCTTGGGGTACACTAGATTTTCTTTTGTCCTCATTTGACAGTACTCGGATTGTGAGCTGGTTTAATATTAATACAAACACAGTTCACAGATGTGTGAAATTCCCTCCATGTATAACATTAACTTTGAATCCAGAGTGTCTGAAGTCTGTGATTATTTCTCGTGTTTATGAAGCATCAAGGCCAAGTAGCTGAGGTGGTGCAGGACCACCTCAGTAAAAGAGGAAACGAAGGGAGAATTAAAAAAAATAGGTTTCTCTTTATATACAAGGCTTCATTTTGTTAAAAGTCACTAAATAAAAGTCTCACATGAGATCCAGGTTTTTCCAGGTTCTTATACGGAATATTTTAAGATAAAAAAATGTTTTGCATCCTGCACATCTTTATCTAGGTGATAAGCAAATTGCAAAGGATCAGCAGAACACTTTATTTAATAACAGCAGCATCCCAGCTGTCCTCCTGCGTGGTTTTGCGTACGATAATAAGCTGCAGCATAGACTTTTTTATCACGGGGGGGCAAAATGAGCAAGATTAAAAAAAAAAAAAAGGGCTTAAAAGTCTGCACCTGCTTTCTGACTTACTCGAGCTATGGTATATTCTTGTCTGCTTCCATCTGTTACCACAGTGTTTAACCCTTGAACGTGCTAAAATAGCACACCGTTACTGGAACTGGAACTGGAAGTGGATTTACAGACTTTTATGTCATGATGCGACTTCTCAACTGACGCCGCTCCAGTAGAGCATTCAGTGCTTACGCTCAGGCATTTTAAACATTTAGAAAATGCACTGTTGGTATGCTTTTTGCAACCGCTACATGTTTTTGGCATCCTAGATTGTTTAAAAAAAAAAAAAAGAAAACCGTTAGTATGTTGCGAGCTGTTGTGAGAGTTCAGCGTTTACAGCAGAGTTAAAAGATGTGGCTTCAAAACTAAAACCGTCGCGCTTTCTGAGTCTTCTATACGGCAAAAAAATGCAAAATGCGAGAAAAATAATCTGATAACAACTTGATTTTATTGGGGGGGAAGAAACAGCTAGCAAAAACTGCTGTATAGGAAATGAATAAGCTTATTTATTTATTTATTTACATGGCATCAGTTTCTTCAATATTTTACCACAGCATCTTAATACCTTTTAAAGCATTACTCTAAGGAAAAACGTCTTTTACTACTTAGATATTTGAATCAATAGATAAAAATATGAAAATAATTAGAAAAGTGTAAGCTAATTGTAAATCCATTGCACTTGTCTCACTTCTCTTGTCTTTACCAACTCATCGGGGCACGTGAGAGATGGAAGTGTAATAAAGCAACATTTTCTTTTTTCATTCTAAACAGTCTTTCCGGTTTTATTTCCCCCCAAAAGTTTGTGCATGTTGACAGTGTGACTCCTAAGTTTTCAGTATATTTTGCAGTCCTTGGAGGCATGTACTGTACTTAGTGGGTCTTTCAGAGAGGCCTGTAAGGACCCTGATTAATCATCTTTTATACATCATGCGTCTGCTGCTTGAGGGAATTCTCCCTACTGGGTAAGATATTTGCCCCGCAGTCTAGACTGGGCTCTGTTGACCAGATACTCATATCAATCAAGAGGTATGCTATGAGTTACATGGGATTAGCCTCCAGTAGACCAGCACAGCATGACAGCAGCATGTGATTGCTGAAGCTTGTCTCGTTTTACTGTGTCTGCCAATCATGTTGGAAAACCTCTGAGAGTCTGAGCGCGAGTTAAGCTTGTGGGGGTTTAATGTGAATGCTCTTGCCTTGGATTGCCGGTCACATGGTGGGCATTGGACTAATGCTCTTTCCTGCAATGTGCGAAAAAGCATCACTGCACATTAACCGTAATAAGACTGGACTGTGTTCCAAGTTCTTCAGGATCCCTGTTTGTTTCAAGCAGCTTTTGAACTTCTGATGAAAAGAAAATCGTCTGAGTAGTTGTTTCTGTCTAGAAATATTGAGGTTTAGGAGGGGAAGTCTGGGTTTTTGTTTTGGTTCTCTGGCAGTCTTAACAGAGTCCAAGCAAATCTACTCCTAGACGGAGTTGTTCTGTTGTACTGAAATGTCCTCGAACTCGTCTTCACTGGCGTTGGGTTATGACCGCTGTGAGTTGAGGTTTGCACTGTGCAGCCAACAGGAGTGGCTCAAATGCTGTGGCAACCAAACAATCACTATCGTCGTCTTCGGGCCAAGAGCTCTTCACTCAGTAAAAGTTTTACAGTCTTTAATGATCATGAGACTTATTAATCATTCAGAGTAATTACACAGCCAGAGGAAATATCTCTCTTGAGATAGGGAGGGAACTGAGGGTGGGCTCCTGGAGTCCATTGTTCTCCTGATCTGTGCTCTGACTTCAGGGAGGGAGGGAAAACGTTTGTGTGCATGTGTGTGTATGTTTGTGCATGTGCGTGTGTGTGTGTGTAGGGCTGCCTCAGTCATGAGGGTTTGTGCGTGCCTGGCTGAGCCTTGTCTTAGGGGGTCAAGAGGAACAACAGCAGAGTGTTGTGCAGCACTCTGCTGGAACCCAGCTGTGGCATTACTTAACCCAGACACACACACACACACACACACACACACACACGCTAACCTCCCAGACGTACATCATTTTTTGTACTTCAGTGAGCACAGTGCCAAGTCATTGTTAAGTGGACTATGGGTTAGTGTGTTTGTATTTGTGCACTGGGGGAAAGGCAGCGGGAGTTTGCTGGTCAGTTGTGTGTTCTCGTTGGGACTGTTGGCCTCTGTGAACGGGCGCGTTCACAAATTAAAATATGTTCACCTCAATTATACATAACAAATATGAAACATTGATGTCCAGACTCAAGGGGAAAAAAAAATACACACAAGACAGAAAAACCTCATATTCTTGCATTATTTATTTCTTTAATGCTTCTTTGTGTGTCATATTGCGTATTTAGTCACGGGGGCAGAACTCTGGTAAACTGTCTTTTATTGCAGTTTGTCATTGCATTGTCTGTTTAAATGGAAGCCATGATGCCTTTCTAGCCTTGACCACTCATTTTGCAACGTTTAAAATAAAAATAATGGCTGAATCTAAAAAAACAAAGAACAAAGACATTTCAGAAGGGAACTCCAGCTCGATTCTTCTGTTTAAGAGTCACAATCTAACTGCACCAACGTCCAATCGATAGAAATCAATATAACTTTGCCACCTGGCACTGTGTTTGTGTCATTTTCTTCAGTAGAACAAAAAAAAAAAAATAGTGGAAACAAATTGCCAGACAAAGTTTATGTGACTTCTTCCCGTTGTCCTGGGAGACGGGGCTGTAACGAGTGTGTTCAGGGTTTTGGCCCCTTAGATTCTACCCAGTAAATCTCAGAAATAATCCACCGATTGAGAATCATTTCATCATTTTACAATAACAGGCACGTGCACAGGTGTGCCGATTACATCGGCACGCGTGCTGAGAGGCAGCCGAACTCAGGACGAGAATCGTTTCTGTTGATTCCAAGTCATTTTTTAAAATGTATTTATTTTATTTCCATCCTGTAGAGATTACCTCTGTTTCATGCATGGCGTGCTTACTTTGAGGTCGTTTTCCACGCTTGCCTCAAGAGCTGCCTCACTCTCTTTTCCCCGATTCACATCTCTGGAGCAGGATTAGAAGCAAAAGTGGAGCTGTGAACTTTCGATTGGCGTCCTCAGAGCTTCACCTACAGTGTAAAACCCGTCTTGTATAAAAACTTTTTGATTTGAACAGTAAAAACTGAGCCATTCGTAGGTGTTTGGTGTGTTTGTTATACTCACATGTTCTTTGAGTCTAAACACACATGATCCAGATTATGAGCATCAGTTTATTGATAGAGGCCTATATTAACTATTAATCACTGTGTGCTAAAGCTGCATGTAAATACTATTTTTATTTTGTGGGTCAATGAGGTTTGCCTTGGGCTTCTCGTGGGCTTTGAGCAGCGCTGTTTAGATGTTTAGACTGTGCAGCGTGCTGTCCTCTGCAGCAGTATTGATCAGTGACAGTGCTTTTAATGCCTGAGCAATGTTGTAGTTGTTGGTCAATGCTGTATGATCTTTTATGGAGTCCCTGGTGGTGAAATGAACTAGCGGTCAGACTGTTAGCTGTAATCAGTTTCTTCAATTCTGACACAAAATGTAGTGAAAGAAACACGCTGCATGTTTGAGTTTTCTTTTTGTTTATTGATCTTGCACTATTTTTCCATTTGCTGTTTTTAATGCTAAATGGTGCGCTGCAACTTTTTCTCTCAAAGCTGATATGGAAAAAGTGCATATTTCACATGGACAATAGGAACTTTTGACTGCAATTCCACAGCGCTGTTTGACCAGCGCAGATCAGGAGAACGGGTGTGCACATGTTATAAACGAACAGCGAGATCTTTTTGCCGTCTCAGAGAAACAGTTTGGTGTGTTTGTGATCTGTGACGCTCATGTGCTTTACATAAAAACGGCGTATGGAGGCAACCACAGACACCGAATGTGCACAACAGCTGAATCTGCACAAAATCGGCCCAGTGAGCTCCCTTCTTCTCGCAGGGTTGTGCAGAGGTTCGCGGGTGTTTTACAGCACAAGTGTTCAGAAGCAGAAAATGCTGTTTATTCTTTCTGGTTCACTGCTTTGATGTTCCTGTAGCGAAGAAGAGAACAATCACCGAAGTGGAGAAATTAAACATTTATGCCATGAAGCACAAATAAAAGAACCCTTACTTTGCAGCAAGGTACAGGATTTAATGATGTGCCCGTGTGTGTGTTTTTATATTTATGCCAGCTTATGTGCAGAAAATGAGGGTGTGATTATTCAGGATTTAACTGTGCTTGTATGGTTTTATCATTAAGTGTAATTGCAGCAACTGGCTGTATGATCCTGAAAGAGTGGGATGCTCATTGCAGTGTGCCAATTAGATTTAGTGGAAGTGAATTTTGGACCATTTTTCTGTCCCCATTTTAGCTTCTTTTGTTTGAGAAGAACACCTACTGTCAAAATACCGATCTACAGGGAAATAAAGACCTATTTAAAGGGCCCTTCTGAGGACTAAAGTTCTGCATCCTTTGTCTGTAGAAGTACTTTTGGGGGCCCGTTCTAAACATGGTCCAAGAAACTGCACCTCTTAGAAAGAGCTTGCCCACTTGTGATTGGGTCATCAAAGACGCATGCTAATGTCCTGTGTAAACAAGGCACAGTCTGCTTTTAACTTCCTCCCCTCTTTCTTAAAGTACTCAAACACCTGTTATTTAAAATAATGTAAAGCTTCTGTATCCCGTCCAGCTTCTGTCACTGTGTGTATGCAAAGACTCTGATATCTTTATCTACCTCTGCCCAGACCTTCCAAAAGCTGACAGCTTTCATCTCAGCCAGCCTCCTCTCTTTGTCCTCCTCCTGCACAGCGAGATATGAGCATTCAAGTTTAAGGCCCATGCTTGCATCTTCTTTTCTTCTCTTTTCAAACTTGTTAAAAAAAAAAAAAAGTACAATTTTAACTTCATGACACCGCGGACATTTAGTGCTGTATGGAATCTGAGCGTTGAGAGTCGCAGTCATTGGGAGAAGCTTCGTTTAAGTGCACGCCTCCGAACAATAGTGCTTTATGTTTGTCCACACTTGCTGGGCAACAGAAAGTGTCAACGGGGAAAAAAAAACCAAGGCCAGCTGCTAGAGTGCAATAAAATAAATGAGAGGCGTTCAGAGAGAGCATCTCTTATGTCTCTTACATCTCTTATCTCTTAAGTTGCATTATTCAAATGTTTTTAATTTGGCCAAAGCTGCTGTAGTTGCTAAGTGACCACTCAGAATTTGAAGCAAGTCACGGCGTTAAAAGTTGAAATATTCTGTCGTTCTGACAACGCTTTCGGTGCTGCAGGAAGTGAAGCAGTAGGTTCACTGGTGAGGGAGAAGCTGCCCATGTAGGGGAAATAAATATACAGCATTATGTCTTTGTTTTTGTGAGTTAGGGTTGATGAACTTTGTAGTGCTGATTCAAACCATCTTAACTGGAGGTGGACAGTATGATAATATAAGCTGGAGTACTAAAGGTCATTGAGTTTAAGTACAAAATGAAAACAGTTTTCAGCTTAATTGTGACAGTAAAGAAAAGACACCTCTTCATTTCAAGCATATTTAGAAACTAGACCTTTTTGCAAAAGAACACTGAGCTGTGTGTGAAAGGATAAGTTGAGGGTTATTTTCATCTTCTGAAATAGACTCATATTAACCTTTTCGTTGTCTCCTGGACTGGACCTGCCACTTAAAATTGACATTGATGAGACTATGATGCCATAATGGTGCATGTTAGTGGCAGTTTGATGCTGAACGTCTGCAGGTTAGCAGGCAGCATGCCGACGCAGACGGTAAGAACAGGACATAACAGTGGTGATATCTATACGTTAGATATCTGATATTAGACGTCCATGATTATCGATACTTCCTTCACGTAAACATCTCCTGGTTTGTTTGTTTTTTTAAACAACAACGAAAAAAGCAAAGAAAAACGCATACATTCAAAAAATATATTTTGTTGGTGAAAGGAGACCACTGGAATGCTCAAACATTAATGTGGAATTAGGGTTTAAACAAACAAACCATTTATGATCACTTTTAGACATATATTTAGCTTGGTTATTATAAAGATAAATTGACAGCGTTTACATTAGAAATTTTCAAAAAGCTCAAATTCTTTTTGTGCCAATCTGACCATCTGTCATCAAAATTAAAATTTTATGTAACATTTCTAAATAACAGTAAGCCTTTTTTTTTTTTAACTCCTGAGGTCAGCTCATCGTTGAGATGAAGATGGATCATTTTCATGACTGTAAATTTACCTCTCACTGGAAAGAAAAAAAATAAAATAAAGAAAACTGATGTGGAAACTCGAAACATTTGCTCAAATTGAACCAGTCTTGTCTGAAGAGAACTGGGACAGGCTCCGGCAGATCCCTGTGACCCTAATTAGGAATAAGTGGTCCAGACCGGCTCCAATCCCATTTTTTTTTGTTTTGATTTCTTTGTTTAAATCTCCAAGAGATCTGTCTTCCTCTACTCGTGACTTAAACTTGTCGTACAAGCAACTCTGTATTTTCATTTCACTCTTGAGTGTGAACCTTTCTTTTGTCCCCCAGAATATTAAGAGCATCGGATAGAAACCCACCATTGTCCTTGTGTCTCCCGAGACAGCGATATCAGTCTTCCATTGTCACCACATGATTGTTACCGAGCCCCAGTCAGCAGCTCTTAAGGTGGCAGGTCACAAACGGCAATCTGAGGCACAATCATTCCTGTGCTCTCACCTCAGCATGCACTTTTGCTCAGAGGCAGCTTTTATTATCGCAGTGGCATCTTCCTGTTAGCTAAAGCACCTCACACACGCTGGAAGAGGACAGGCAGGCAGTTTGGTTAGATGAAAAAGCTGCAGACGGGATAAGGCGGAGCACACGATGCGCTAAAACACAGTGTGAAAATTTGTGAGCTCTGGTAATGAATTTGGCATCATTGAGTAGTGCTCACAAACCGCTGGAGGCAAGTTACACCATAAAAGAGAAAACTCCAGTCCAATTTAGCGACAATATGCAGATTTTTAACCACTGATGTGTGCAGAATACTCAGGTGAAGGTGCATCTCTGCTGATGAATGACATGGCGGGCATGAGTGAGTATTTGCCAGTGTGAGGACATGGCACCAACCCTCTTCCTCTTCTCTACTTCCCCCTCTGTGCAGTGTTATTTATGAAAAAAAAGGGGCTATCCTTGTGTATGCCCACCAATAATTGGATGTGTACTGTCTCCCTTTCTTTGATCGTTAGATTCCACTCTGAAACTCCTCCTGATCTGGAGACCCACTGATGCCTCAGTTGGATGATGTGGGACATCCATATTGTGAAGACACTGCACAAGGGTTTTATCCACCTGAAGATATTTAGAGTTTTATCAGTAACGGGAATCTGAATGTCTCAGATTTGCGCCGTGTTGACGATCACGAGCCTCCACCCTACATCCAGCTAAAGCAGATCTGTCTCTCTGACCCCTGCAGGGCTTTAAGTCCTGGAGTCAGTCTGGGATTTCGTAAGGAGACCAAGAGACACTAAACTGAGCTCAAGGAACTTTAGTCTCTCAAAATACCATCTGAGCTGAATGGTGGTAAATAAAGCTATTGGTTATTTTGTAAGTATCCACTCGAAGCCGAAGACATTTGCACATTTGCAATAATTCCCTTTAAAATGTGTTTATGCCAACAGAGATTCAGAGAAAAGGCAACGCTGATGGTCTTTTTCTTCTTTCCTGCTTTGACCTTCTTCTGTTCGTCGCTTCATGTCCCGTTTTCTTGTTTCATCTTTTTCCTCCCATCCCCGTCTTTGTTGCTTCATGTCTTCCTCCGGCTTTGGCTGTGGGGGTTTGGGGTCTGCGGCAGTGTCAGAGCAGACGCCGGAGCACATGTCCTTCTCTTGATCCCTTTATGCAAGGGGGTTTTTTACGGGGGAGGAAGTGCCTCTGTGATTGGGTCATAAGCTGGAGCTTGTTGGCTGCAAGTGACTGGGATGCACTGGGGGCAGAAAAGAGGTGGAGAAGAGGACATGAGACACCAACCTGAATGTCATGTTGAAATGTGAAATAAAGATTGTGCCTTTTGCAGATGGGGCAGAGCTTTTAAATGAAAGGACCGAAAGGAAATCAGGTCTAAAGGATCTGATTTGTAACGATTGATACGTGCAGAAAACGGGTCTGTTTTAAGGAAGCTGTTGTGTTTTCCTTATCATTTATTCGTTTTTTTACTTACACTTACAGTAAGTGTTGAAAATACTGGACCAGATCAGAGATGAAATTGCATAAATAAGTAAATTTGGCTTCATGAACTTTGAGACTGTCTTTGGGCCACAGTATCGTAATAGATTTGTAACACCACCTGTTGTTTTTGAGCAGTCACACCAGTAGATGATCAATAAATGTGCACATGTATGAGTCAAATTAGTTAAAGACTAAAAAGGATGTTTTTTTTAAAAGATGTAATAAATCAGTCTGGTCATGGTTTATTTGCAGAGTAAATATATAGTGTTTTGGCATGTCATGGTTGATATATAACACTTCCTTTTAAAATGTTAAAGAATCGTCTGGTTAGCTGAGAAATGTTGCCTCATAAAATCAGGAACCACCATATATAAATGTAAATCCTTTTTTCCCCCCATTAATCTGCAAAGGATTAATTTCTTGCATCTCTAATGCTGTTCTTGTGTAATGAAGTCTAGTCCCAGCTGGCTGATAACGCCTGTTGGATTGATAGCTTGAGGCCACAGCCAGTGAAGCATGAGAACAAAAGATTTGTGTCTGCATGTGGTCGAAGTGAAGCTGCAGCATGATGTACGAGAACATACCCAACTGGATTTCTTCAGGGTTAGGCCAGTTTCCTTCAAGACACCACCGGTCCTTGGAGGAGGCAGGTTTTCAGACGTTTTCAAGGCTGCAGAGGCTCAATCTGGTCAACATCATTCCCCATCTGTGGCTGAGCATCATCTGCGGTCCGATCCAGCACGAAGCGTGCACTGCCAGCAAGAACAGATGCAAGCTGGAACCGTTTTACAGGACACAACCTTGTCTTTCTTTTCTCTCTCTCTCTTTAAATATGCTGTCAACGTGTTTTATTTCAACTGACTAAATACTGTCAAAACCAGATGCCTTTCATATATGTACCTGGGATACTGAGTTTATATTTTTCAGCTGCTTTTAAGGGGGGGGGGGGGTATTAGGAGAAAAGGATTTATGGTTGGTTGAGTTATCCTGTGCTTCCACACATTGCCTGGATTACTGCTGGCTGATCCGTGCTAATTGCAATGCCGTGTTATGTAATATTTGTCTCGTCAGTTTAACGTGAAATCACATCTGAGGTAACTTTCATGCTGAAAATTCCAGCAGCATTTCTAAGAATTCTATTTTACACTCATCGATTTATCTGTTGTGAGTCAGTTGACATTTTTCCATTGCTCGTCCCTGTGTTTTATTCGTGCAGCCTGTCGTTAAACCTGCGCCTGTCGCACCACCCATGCCTTCCCTTGTCCCTTCTTTTCTAAATGCAAACATCTGTGATATCATGGTCTGTTTGACTCTAGGGGTCAAACTGAACATCTCTTCCCCCTGCAGCTTCCTGCACCTTTCGCTTGTTTTCCAATTTGGATCGATACTACGCCATAACCCATCACATTGTCCACCTCTGTCTCTCGCCCTCTCTTTTTTCTCTCTCTCTCTGTACATGGCAGAGCAGCAACACCTCCTTCACTCATCTCTCTTCAAGCTACGATATTTTCGACCACACACAAAGACTCATGGATGAGTCTCGTCTGACAAAGGCCACATAGATTTCTCTTGAGCCCTGTTCAATCCCAGGAAACATTGATCCAGGTAGTGTTGAAACAGTCTCACTTATTGAGATGTGATTGCGTGCTAAATGGCATATCCATGAAGGAGCGTTTGGGCATACAAAAGCCTACTACCACGTGGCAATGCTACATTCTTATAGTTACAGGTAGAAATGTCACAAAGAATTTATTTCTTTATGTACTGAGTATAGATCATCTTCTTCACGTGTGAAGAAAAAGCTGCATCTGGCCGAAATGATACACATTTTATTTTACTAAATGAAGTAACGTTCTCACTATTCTTTAGCGACTCTAATAAACAGGATGTCCTTTCTGAACATTCGCTGGGAAAAAACTGAGGAAACAGAACAAGAAGTCAGATTTTTAAGGTAGTAACTTTTCATTGGTGCCAAAAAAGAAAGTTTCTCACGTCCATGTATGATGTTTGATTTCTAGTTCTTGGCGTCATAAAGTGTTAGAAACATTACCTTCGGCTTCGGAGCCTTTTGGTCAACGCCTCCCTCTTTTCTACGAGGTGATCCTCTTAGTTTAGGTTCAGGGAAAGATCAGCTTTTCTCTAAACTTTGCAAGGCTTTGTTTAGCATCTGGAACCAGCTCAAAAACATTCAGTGTTTTTGTTTCTTTTTTACTTTTTCAGGCATCTGGATGACCAGTTCCTCCTGTGATTTATATCTGTGTGGTGTTCTAAATGTATGTTAACACGAGGAAGTATCAGATCAATGGTTTACAAATGCCTCACTCTCTTTCTTGCCCCAGGAAAGTTTTACATTTAGATCTAAAAGTGCTGCAAAGTGCCGCATTTCAGATTTATCCAAGATTCTTGATACTCATCTGTCTGGTAGTTTATTATGCTTATATCTAGGGAACATATCTTTGATTTTAAAACAAGTGAAAGGAAGTTAAACTATAATAAATCATTATTGAATATTTCAAAGAAGTAGAATGATCAAAATAATTGACATGAACAAGATTACGTTGATTATTGGTTCTGAATGTCAGTTTAGATGCCCAGCCTTACTTCTGTGCTAGAATCCAGTACTGTTTAGTGATAAGGTATTTATTTTAATTGTCTGCTTTTCTCCTCAAGAAGGCTGGTGTGTGTACGTTCTCCCTATGATGTGCAGATGAATCCTTTTCCTTTTGGACAGGTAGCTTTAGTACTTTGGAAGTGTACCATAACTCTCACAGAGGCAGTGTGACTGAAGATGCACTAAAAGAAAACCGTAGTATATTTTGCAAACAGCTCAGTCTGTGTTAACGCTGTCAACTGTCTCCCATTTGTGCTGCACTGGAAAAAACAAAAAAGAAGAAACAAGTACAGCAAAAACGGTGCGGCATGTCATTTCTGTTTCTTCCTCCCATTTTCTCCTCCGGACTCCTGATATCAATTTCCTTGCAGCCTTCTTTTTCTTTCTTCTTTTAGTTTTCTTTGATTCCTTCCTGTGTCTTGCATCTCTTGCGGGTGCCTCCGTCTCTGAATTTCCACAAACTACATAGCTGAGCCGCTGCACTTGCCTCCCACACCCTTGAGTCACCCCACCCTCCACTCACCTCTAATTCCTTGCCAATATGTTTTTATAGAGCTCTTTGTTGAAACTGCCAAATGACCAAGATAATTGTTTCATTACTTTTATGGTCTCTGGTCCTAATTAACTTAAGAGCTGATTAGGCTGTATTGACCCATGGATCTTTAATGTTCTTTTGTTGGAAGTACGGTGAGTATTTCTGCAGGTTAATGTGCACTAACCATCCTGTAGACAAAAAAAATGTTTATTTACATTCAAGAAATGAGGCAGTGATTGATGCTCGTACAGCTCCTTTTTATACTCCGGTAAACGACTCTGGTATCATGATCTTAAAAATGCTCCCCAGAGGACTTCAGCTTTAGCCGTGCACTTTCCACGTTTCCTATCAGATGACGGGTACAAGTCATAATGGGATGAATGTGGCCAGCAGCAGTAATTAGGTCAGCTCTGGTGGTATCAGCAATGCTCATGAAGTGGCCTAAAGTGTGGAAATATTTCCCACATCATTGCATCACCACTTCCAGTCTGAACCACTGATACAACGTAGTAGATCCATGCTTTCATGTTGTTTACAGCAAATTCTGACCTCAACACCCGAATATAGCAGCAGGAATCAGGACTCTTCAGACCAGGCAATGTTTTTCCAGTCTTTTCTCATCCGATTTTAGTGAGTCCATGTGAGTTGTAGCGTCTTTAGCTGACGGGTCTTCTATGTTCTGTTTCCTGCTACTGCTTCAGTTGTTGACATTCAGTTCAATTCAATTAAGAAATACTTTATGAACCCCCAAATGGAACTTAACTGTTACAGTAGTTGTTGCTACCTAAGTCTTTATAGATGGTTGTTGCTGTGCTCAGAAAGGATCTCCTGTAGCAGTTTGTGTTGCAGCGGATCTGAAGAAGCCTCTGACTGAAGACGCTCTGTTGCTGAATCACTGCGTTGTGAAGCGGATGTTCGGGGTTGTCCGTGATGTTTTTCATTTTGTGAAGTACCCTCCTTTGCACGGTCGGCTCCAAACAGGCTCCAGAACAGAGGCAGCCTTCTTTATCAGTTTGTTCAGTTTCTTTAAGTCACTGCTCCCCCCAACAGATTGACTGACTGCAGATACAACTGAACTCTCCACAACAGACTTATAGAAGATGCGTAACATGTTGCTGCAAGCACTGAAGGACCTGAGCTCCCTTAAGAAGTAAAGTCTGCTCTGTCCCTTCTTATAAACAGCATCTCTGCTGTCCAGGTGAACACCAAGGGATTAATACTTTTCCACCACCTCCACTTCTTCTGCCATGATGAAAACACTTCATTTAATCCTGGCTCTCCTAAAATTCACAGTCATGCACATTTACATGTTGTGCCTTCAAAAGTAGTCTTCTGTATAACTCATATTATCATGTGGTTATTTGAGTAAATGTTAGAGTCGAACTACCCAGCCCACCAGCAACCACAGCATGGTCAAGGCCACCTAAATCATTTTTCGTCCTCGTTCTGATGCTCACTTTGAGCTTCAGCAGATTGTCTCCATCAAGTCTCCACACCTAATTGCATTGAGCAGCTGCCGTGCGATTGGTTGCTGGTATATTTGTGTCAGTGAGAAGTTGAACAGGTGTAACTGATAAAGCGACTACTGCTGTACAGTTATTTGCAGCTCTCAGCTGTGTTATATTTTGTATCTCTTTCCCCACATCTCATTTTCAGGTTGCTGATACAGGTTTCAACACAACAGCTGGAGTGTGTTTTGCCCTTTTAGGCAACAGATGTTGATAGTTAAGTCTCAGTGGATTTCAGGGTGTATATTCAGATAATGGGAATACTGGGTGTGAGGATGGAAGGTGAGAGTAAAGCCCTCTGAGATAAATGTGTACTTTTGGGCTGTATAAATAAAACTGTCTTGAAACGAGATAGAATGAGGACAGTGTGGATTTGAGACCGCCGAGGGATTCACTTCTTGGGAGTTTAATAGCAAAAACACCTCGATTCTAGAGCGTTCATTCATCAGTCATAAAAAAACCAAAACAAAAACAAGAATTCTTCTGTAAAAGAAGAAATAAAATAAAACGAGCCACATGAATTTTTTTGATGTTTAACGTTTGATTCAGTCAGTAACATTAAACGCATTTTACCTCATCAGTTCAAGGCAGATTTCCTGAGGAAGTTTGACATGATCTCATTAGCGCTGTATGACTTGTTTTCAGTCATTCACAGGGTTTGTATTCAGGTGCCTTGTTTCTGTTCCCCTTTCAGTCTTTTCCTTCCTGGCTTTGTAAGGAGCTGTTTTGCTTCTCTAAAGAGCACAAACTAATTCCTGACAAGCCAGGGCGGCGTGTACCGCTGCCTCATTGGTTGTTGCTGATGACTTCATGCTCACTTCAGATGTGTCAAGAATCTATGGAGAGCCAGAAAAAAAGATGTTCCTTTGGAGAATTCTTGAGGCCTTGCGCCATTACCGGAGGAAGAATTGAAACTTGCACACTGTCTCTCCAATTCTATTTTCAGTTAACTTGTTCTGTGGCAAAGAAATGAATAAGGTCGATGCCAACAATGAGGACTGATCATGAGGAGTGTGAGGCTACTAAAACTCAGCTTGCTTTATTCAGCAGCTTCATTCTGTTGCCTTTCTGATACTGTCCTCCACAGGCCACTGAGACCAGGCCTCTATCACGTTACAGATGCTCATCAAACTCTTTAGATTATTGGCAAACCAGAAGAAATTCCTTAATTTCATCAGCTTTCTCATATAAAATCTCTTTTTTTTTTAAAAAAAAAAAGTGAAAACCAAAGCAGTACACAGGCGTGTGAGCTATTTTAATCCCATCTTGTCACATATAGACATGTGGTTTCTCTGGAGTCGTTATTTTAAACGCCTTTGGGTCCTTTTTCAGTGTGGATGTAGAACTGAAACAATGAGATTGCACTCAGTCATCTTCTGCTGCTGATGTCGCAGCAGGCAAACCTTTAGGCAACAAAACCTCAAATGGTCGGTTGTTGGATGGCTCAGTGGTTAGAGCAGGCGGCCCGTTTGCAGAAGTTAAACAGAGCCCCTCTGCAGCGGTCGCAGGTTTGACTCCCAGCCTTTTGCTGCACGTCTGCCCTGGTTTCCTCTCTGTGGACTGTCAAAAAAAAAAACAAATCAAAACTTAAAAATGAGAAGTTTTGTAGCCTAAACCTGAATAAACAGGAAAAAAAAAAACAGCAAAAAAAAATCAAAACATGGTTGTTGATTGCACAAGCCCAAATAGGAAAAAAGTTGACCAAAACCTTGTCTCAATTTAAAATAAGCATAAACGATCATAGATAGTTGAGTTTAGATGTTGTTATGCTTTTTTTCCGTCATACAGCCCAAACCTTTTCTGATTTGGTGTTGTACCCTGCTAGCTAGATATAGCAGCGCTACCAAAGGGTAACCCTAACCCTAACCCAGTGTGTCAAAGCTTTGAATTTCACCTGCAGAAAGCATGATGCATTTTCCTTTTAACAAGAAAACTCAAGCAAGTCAAGCTCAGCAATTGTAATTTTTGCAGTTCCCACAC
This sequence comes from Arrhamphus sclerolepis, assembly GCA_037176975.1. Lineage (NCBI taxonomy): Eukaryota > Metazoa > Chordata > Actinopteri > Beloniformes > Hemiramphidae > Arrhamphus > Arrhamphus sclerolepis. Next base: position 12,794 of record JBAMYA010059040.1, on the reverse strand, counting down.
TATGTTTCTTTAGCCACTGTGATGTAACTGCCTTATGTGCTCTGGATGTCCCTGAGGTTTTTCTTTTCTTATTTGCAGTAGAGTATCATGCCCAACCTACAGCAGCAGCGAATCAATGACTGAGTCGGTGGACTGATTAATCCCACCCACCCTGCTGCATGTGGGCCCAGTGGCCTTTGTGAGACCATTCTTATCATCCTGTATTATATAATGTTTCAGCTCTCTCACATTTCACATTCTCATTCTCGCCAAGCAGAATCGCCATAGTTGGGCTTGTTTACATGAGGCTTCACCTCGAAACACTCTTTCCCTTTGTAGTGTCAGAGAATTCACCTCACACCCGACCAAGCCAAAGCGTTAATTACCAACTGAGTGCGCATTGTTGAAGCTTATCTTGCTCCGGCACAAGGAATCAGATGCTTGTGACATTTTTGGGAAGGCTATTTCTCAAAGAGAGGTGACACCCTGTGAAAGGCCATGATATAACATGAGGGCCATAGCTGACACTGACACACAAAAGTCATTGTGTCCTAATGACATGCATCACTTTGTTGCTTTGTGCAGCTCGTGCTACACACATGCAGAACATGGTGAATGTCTACAGAACACACGGAGGTGCTGCCATCCTCCGTACTTGACCCTTGCTCTTAAACATGTTGAAGTGGGCAGCAGACAGATGTGTGTGTGCAGCGTGTGATCGCATCACATATCACACTCCCCAGTTCTCATAAGAGCATTTTCATCACAACGAAGAGCGATAGAAGCTTGTAACACTTGTCGACAGGCTGATTAGATTAAGGAGTGTGTGTTCTGGGTCTTGTCATTAACGGGGGTATTTATGCACACACTTGTGTGTCAGAGGGGTGAAGGAGCTGCAGATTCATAAGTCACCAAGTTCATTCATCAAGCACACACCCAGTGAGGCATGACATCTATGCTCCTAAAAGCCCAGCACACTTGGTCCGTCGGCACCTTCCTAATCTAAGCTAAACTTCAGAATTCATCCCGTAACCTGTGATTTCTTCAAAATGCCTTTCATGCCTTGGTTGGCACTTTCATTCCTTTGTGACAAGTGAAGGTTGCACATTGGAGAATGTGATCAAATGACTGAGTGCAAATTCAAACGTGTATGCTTGCAGTGACGGCTCGTGTCATGGCTGACGTCCATGCTTGTGTATTTGTTCTTGTCTGTCTTCTTTCCTTCTTTTGTTGCTCTTCTGTCGCCCTTTATCCAAACATACCATCATTTCTTTTTCTCAGTGTCATCCTTGGTGAATTTATTTATCATCAAATCTTATTGTATGTGGTTACCTTTTTTTTTTCTTTCTTTTTTTTCATAAAAGTGAAAAGAACAAACAAAAACCAAACACAGTCTGACTGTGGAGCTGAGGAAATGTTCTCAACCTCTCCACTTTTCTCTGTCTAATCTGTATCTTTATAGGAGACCTCCCATTCGCTGCTGAGGAAGGTAAAAGACCACTGAACCTGATTCTTATCTGGCAATCTTGGGTCAGACTTTCCCTCTCCTGTTTGCAACTGTTTGTGCTCAGCGGGGCTAAATCGGGGATGTTTGTTAAGTACAGTTACCTCTGAATCAGGTGGGAAACAATGACAACATTGTGCAGTTGTGGAGTTATCGGAGTGCCTTGTTTGCTTGGGTTTGTTAACATCTAAGATTACTAATAAATCTATGGAGAGTGCCTTGTTGCAGGAAATACCGATAAGGAGATACAGCACAGCAGCAAAACACACAGGCATGTGTTCACGTCTGCAATCACCACAGGGCCTTTGTTTTACCTTTGCCTTGAAAGTTTGACTCATACCTCTCAGGGAGTTGTCGCTACGCTAGCGTTTCCACCTCAGAGAATTAGTCACTTTAATTAGTCAATTTAATTTAGACTGTGCAACCTTGAAAACTGCATTCATCTTTCCCCAATATGGATTGGTGTTGTGACTTGAGTGCTCTCCAGCCTTTTCCCTCATACTGTTGATTTGCTTCTCATTTTTCACCATAACACAAACAACACCGGCGACATCCTGGCATGGTCAAACACAGACTGCAGTTGGACGGAGTGCAAGGCTCCAAGAGAGATGTGAGCAGTGTGAAAGGATAGGAAGCCCCATGCCAGGCGTTCTCCCTGATAAGGGACTGGGGCTGCTCAACGACATTCATAAATATTCAGATGAGGCAAGTCAGGTTGCTCAAGAGATAGTGTGGTGCAAGCTGTCAGCAGCATGCATAAGAAGAAACTACAACAGCTCTGCTGTATTAATGTTCAGAAGGGAATAGAGGCCAGGATCTTGCTCTGCCAGGAATGTGGGGGTGTTTTTTCTTTCTTTTTTTTTTCTTTCTTTTTTCTCATTTTAAATGTGAACTGTGTTGGGCTGATCTCCTCCTTCGGAAATGGTAAGACAAACATCTCACTGACTCCTGGAAGTGATGCAGGCATGCTAAGCGACTCCTCGCTTTACCTCAACAATTGGCTTATGTTGCAGTTTCCCCTCAGTTTCCCCTCAAAATATGAGCCACCATTAACGCAGACATTGGTGACTGCAGCCACATCTGTATGGAAAAACACCAAGTCTGTGGTTCATGGATGCAACTAAAACATTCTCTGCAGGATAAGAGCGTCAGTTGTTTTGGCTTGACAGATGTCTGTATTTCCATTTCCCAAGAACACAGTCTGGTTTCACTGAGTTGACTTCTTTGTGTAATTTTATATCAAAACCTCTTTAGATCTGGGATTTCATAATATGCAAATTGTTCTATTTGTTGATCCTTTTTTTAATTGCCAGTGGTAACCTTCTAGTAACTGAACTGAAAGTAAAATGGGTAGGGGGCACGGTGGCGCAGCCGCCTCCAGCTAGAAGGTCCTGGGATCAATTCCTGCTGGAGGTGCTGGGGGTGTGTTCATTCCTCCATGTCACCAGCACCCATAGCAAAAGGGCCTTTCTATGTGGAGTTAGCATGTTCTCCCCGTGTTCCTCCCTGCCTGGGGTGGCAGGGAGGAACACGGGGAGAACCTGGCTGGAATAACGTGATCCTTTCCCTCCCCTCGGGTGAAAAGAAGGGTCTGCTCACTCCTCAGGTATAGAAGGAGACTTGAGCTCAGTGCAGGGCCCTCCTGGGGTTGGCAGAGGGACTGCAATGCCCAGGACTGCAACTTAGGTAGAGAGCACTGGGTGATAAAAATGGAAAAAAAAAGTGGGATAAAAAAAAAGAAAGTAAGTGAAATGGGTAATATAATACATATAACCCCAACTTTCTGTCAGCTGTTTAACATTAATTGAGAACAGTTTTTGAAGAATCAGTAGGTCTGTGTTTTGCTAACTAATAGCATCTGACAGCGTAACAAGGGTATTGAGGGATTTTTGTTTTTGAATGCCAAGCCACAATAGATGTAGAGGTTTGATTGAATACAGAGTTTTCTGCCCGAGTGATTGGACTGTCAGCACCTCCTCTTTAATCTCATATTTAGACGCGGTGTCAAGGACATGCTCTTACCCTCAGGGCATCAGCAGAAACACGAGATCAAAATGAATAACAACGTGGACTTGTACACCATTTTTCAGCATCCCACTGTTAACAAAACATTTCACTGTGTTGTGGCTGGATTAAAAAAAAAAATCATTAGTTAAGCTCATCATTGGGATTCAGGAGCATACTGATTGCAGAATGTTAAGTCTGATTGGTTATTGTAATTAACCACCTCCTCAGATAGCAGGGATTAGTGGCAGTTAACCACTAACCCTGATTTGATCAGATGTTTTCTAGCCATGTTTGCTACAAAGCCCCCTGGATTTTGTAGTAAATGTCTGCTGGACGTATCAACAGCTGTTTCATGGATCACCAACAGGGCTTTATGTTCCACAGAGAAGCCGTCTTATTAGCACGCAACAGCAATCCTTCTCAACATTTTCTCAGAGATATCATTTTCTACACTTATCTGTGATGCATACTAATTTAACTTAATTCATTTTTTTTTTTTTACATTTTCTATCAAGCCTATTAAGTCAGGTCAGCCATAAATAAGAGACTGCGCACCACTGATATGAGGCAAGGATCGACTGATAACACCATCTTTTACCCTGAAATTGATTGTTAATGCGCAAAGATCTGGTGCTTTCTGGTGGGTCTTTTATGCCTGATGGACGGGTCATTGCATTAGTGAATTGTGATGTGAGTACAGCGACATAACCCCCCATCAGCACATGATGCACCCCCCAGTACTGAAGTACGTCATTTACAAACATAAATGTACCTCCCCTGTTTCACTTTGAAAAAGTATTTGAGGATTTGTGACAATTGTGCTTTCTTGGGTTTTGGTGAATGCTCTAAAAGAATGATGTAGCCTTCAAAATGATTGAGTTGAATATATGAGACAGCTTATGGGGGTGATTAAACATGTTATGCACGGGTGTGCATACACATATTTTGACTTTTTCGCTGGAGTCTTGAATGACCTTTGCCAGCAACCCAATTCCTTACTGGTTCTGTGTTATTTGTAGGACCTCAAACATCCAGGAACACACTGTGACCTGGTCCCCCCTCCCACCCTCTGTTAATGCTGCATGTTGAGCCATCTTCAGACCAGACGTTTGAGGCAATTAGATGTACTAAACAGGAAGTGCTTTTGCTGAACTAGCTGGCAAGAATGGTGGGGACTGGAGCACCACATTCTGTGTGTGTGTGTGTGTGTGGTTATGTGAGCTGAGGAGGGGGATAATGTGAGTGATATTTTTCTAGACCACTGTGCTGTGGCTGTTCCCGTGAACTTTGCTTTTGATTATATGTTTGGTCAAACGGCTCCGGCAGCTCTAGAATATCCAACATTCCTTCCAAGGTAAACCATTGCTTAGTCTCTCAAAGAGCAATTACCTCACGAAAGAGCTCCAAATATTAAAGACCCGACTATGCAAGTTAAAGAAAGACAAACACAAACAAAAACAACAGAAAAAGCAAATCCACATAGCGTTTCAAGATCCTCCTTGATATGGGACACATTTGTGCTGACGCAACAGAGAGGATCAGCTGGCCTAGAAGAGGTCCATGGCTGGTCTTCCCGGCAGTGTTTTACTATATTACATCTGCTCATCCTGTGGCAGGGAATGCAAATGATTGAGGAGGAGGAGGGAGAATGACCTGCCAAGTGAGTCAGCATGCCACTCTGTCAAGGACGGTGACTTCTTTGACTGAGGACATTGTCATTCAGTCCATGCTCTGTATGGGGATGTGTGTGTGTGTGTGTGTGTGTGTGTGTGTGTGTGTGTTTGGGCAGAAAGCGTCAGAGCCTTTAGGTCATTCTTCTGTGTTTATTTTTAGTTCCCCACCAATATAACTGAGCAAATCCCAAGGCTTAAGCCATCAGGGGGCCTCAATTAGGAGACGGGGAAATAAGTCACAGCGGCTTTTTGACAGGGCCGAATAGTGACTCCATTACATAATGATGGGTTCCTAGTCACTCATTAGCTAATGATGACTGTCAGGCTGGAAACTGAATCTCACTTTAAAAAATTAATTTGCAAATGGACTTTTGACCTAGAGTCCTTTTGTTACTACATTTCCGCAAAATACATTACTGTTAAAGAAAAAAATCTCTCTTACTTACCAGAAGCCATTTAAAGAGCTGCATATAAGCGTGGCTGTCGGCAGTGATGTTAGGACTCATTTAAAGGGACACTGTGTAGGATTTTCTCCCATCTAGCGGTGAGGTTGTATACTGCAACCATTCTTAATCCCGCGCCCTTTCCAAGACTCATTTCCGTCTACGGTAGCTGAGAAATGTCATTGATCCGGCAAACAGAGAAGTTGCACGCTAACATAACTTCTAGTAGTATTCTCTCAGTAAATGAGGTTTAGTTTTGTGAAATAGTTGTTTTTATTTAGTAATTTAGATTGAAAAATGTCATGTATGTCCATTACAAGACAACTTAAAATATTTTCTTTATATTGCTATTATATACTTCAATGCTAATATCAGCCAGCAACAACTGAAAATGAAGACAAGCTAACCTAGCGATATAGAGCTATCTACATAGGCACTATATTATATTCATAGTGCGGGTAGAGGCTCACGGAGCTCAGGAGACGGCGGGTTCCCCGAGGTTGGCGACGTGAGAGACTAGCGCGGGTACCCGGAAAGCAACCCCCGCGGACCCACATCGCAGCTGCGCGTGCGGGCCCAGCGCCACAACCGGGCGTCCCGACCGGTCAGCGATAATTATCAAAACAAAACAGCAAGTGCTTCTTCTGATACCTTTAAGCTTTGACAGGGAAATATTCTTTCTAGAGTCTGACATCCATTTTAGAAAAATCCACAACCGGAGACGGGGAGAGGGACAGGAAGAAGACCGCGAGAGTTTGTAACCAACGAGTGAGCGCAAACGCAAAGCTGTACTTTTGTTCCCTGCTGTAGACCGTAGCTTCAAGATGGTGGTGCAACTTGGCGATAACCATTGAATACACCAATGCAATGTATATATAAATGGCCTACAAGAATACTGTGATTTGTTGATGGAAATAATTACCAATTAAGAAGGTCGTACTTTTGAATGAAAAAGTCCATTTTTGTTAATAGACAACCTGAAATATTAAACAGTGTTCCCTTAATGAAGTCAGGGATGAAAACCAAAAACAGGTCTGATAGGACATCCCAGTTTCAGAGGTCTGATTGTGCATCCTTGATTTTCGAAGGTGTCCAAGTCATGAGAATTGTGTGTTTCAGTGACTGTTTTGACTGGGGAATGGAAAACGGGTCTGAAGGGTTAGTCAGGAGGGGGAAAAAATCTTTTCATGCAATTCATGTAAGCAAGATAAGTGAGGATGAAAAAGCTGGATAAAAGGAGACGAAAAAAGGTGGAACGGTGCATCACAGAGCTGTTGAGTGCTCCGGGTGCTGTCTGAGTACAGGGTGAATGACTGCATATCTGATAGCAGCTGAATCCCCTCTGCCTCGCCTATCACAGCATAACACGCGAGCAAAGACACTTCCTGCATGTGCATGTAAGAACACAGCCCACATTAAGTATGCATAAAAACCTTTATTTCGCCATTTTGATAGCACAAAAGTTGATTAGATGTGTACAATATCACCTAAAACTGATCTCTCCTTTAACAGCCCGATGATAAATTTAGCAAATATTTTACATTTGCACATTTGGCAATAAGGGAAGCTTTAAGATGTTAATATGATGGTGTGGGAAAGCATCCCCAGAGGATGAAATTGTTTTTTTTGTTTTTTAATGCACATTTACTGTTTATGTGCTTTGGTTACAGAGTTATAAAGTTATTTAACAGATTTATACTGCAGGCCAGCGTGCCAGCCAAGTGATTGGTGATTGAGTTCATAATATCGTGAAATAAAAACATCCTTCACTCCACCTCCCCACAGATGTCTAAATCAGACTAAAACTTTTGGTCTACGTTAGCATGATCAGAAAAGCAGAGATTAATATAATACGTACGCGTTTCAGCTCCACTGTGGAGTCTGAATAACTCTGAGGATGATATAGAGTAATGTGACCTGCATAATATGGAAGGGGCTTATATAGGCATTCATTTGACCCCTTTACATCTATCATTCATGGTTTACCATGCAGCTGATGAATGTTTTCTCCTGCCTCTATTGCTGTCAGTTTGCATCTTTACATCCAGCACTTTCTCTCTTCCTGTGTTTTTGTTCACTTCCTCTCCTGCCCTGCTCATGCCCTTTCTTTCTGCCTGATACGCTATTGACAAGGTTGAAAAAACAGTGTAGTGGTGTGTGTAATTCCCATAATTAAATAGCATCTTGACACTAATTAGTTTTAGCTGTTGATAATGCAGCCAGCCCAAATTATTTTGCCATGCCTTCTAGTTAGTTAACCAAATGGAGTGATAATTAAGGAGGAGGGTGCGCTCAGTTCTTATGTGCATTTCTTAAGCAGTGAACCTCCCTTAAATTTGAGTCTTTCGGGTTTCAGTACAAGGTTACTGTTATTAACATGAATAACACAATTTTTTTTTTTGTATCGTATTTCTTTATAATTCTGTGCTTTCTACTTAAACATTCAGTTCATGACCACCTCTTAACATGCAGTATGTGACCTTTAAACCATTTGTCTCTGGAGAAGCTTCCTCTAGAATCGTGGAAACTGTGCTGCCCTTTCTGTTTTCACTTGTGCATTAATACAGTGCTTGAATTGGACAAAAAGAAAAAAAAAAAATCTCCTTTGTTAGTGGGAATGATTGCTCATTGAGTTGAGTATGTGCTGCTCCACCTTTAACTGATGTGTTAAAATGTAAAAAGTAATTTTTCTCCCCTAGTATGCAATAAATACATCGTACAAAGGTTTTATATACCAGGACATAATAATAAATCATCCTGTTCTCATATGGTCCTAAAATTAGGTAAAAGCAGCCTCCGATGAACAACAGGACAGTTTGTCGTATAGCGTTATTATTTGTTTAGCAAAAATTCAACAAAAATGCAAAAGAAGTATGTGAAAAGTCTTCGTGCTTCAGTAGGAATTAGATGGTAAATATAATTCAACCGCTGCTAATCAAATGCACCTTATTAATTGTTAATTTGTGGGTGGCAGCCCTCTATAAAAGCAGAAGCTAGCCAGGAGTATTCAGGTGAGTTAACAGAAATACAGAGTAAGAGACATTGACAGTGATCTCACAGAAGCAGCTGCCCATCAATTGAGAAAATGCAATAAGATCTTTTGCAAACAATTGGGAGTCCATCATTCTACAGGGAGAAAAATCATTCACACATGGGAAACATTCAAGGCAGCTGCTACTATCGCAGAAGATGAAGTCTCCAAGGTCAGACCGTGTAATGCTAGGGTAATATGAAAAAATAAAAGTAAAGAACTAAGGCCTTAATTGGCATGTTAAATGTTAAAGTTCATGAATGTTGTAATTAGCAAAATACACTGTGTGTAGTTCATTTTGGAGGGTTCCCAGGAAACAGCTTTTTTCTTTAAATTTATTTATTGCATCTGAACAAACTGGCTTGAATAAATTCCTTTGTGCAAAGGAAAGTGGAAATTTTCAGCCATAATTCATGGCACCATATTTGTTTAAAATAAAACAGATAATGAGCACAAAGACCAAGCACGATGGTGTAGGATGATAGTTTGGCATTCTTCTGCAACAATCACTGAGTTGACCATAAACGTCTGTGTAGAGCAGGGGTGGGCAGCTCCAGGCCTCGAGTGCCACTGTCCTGCATATCTTACATGTTTCCTGCCACAACACAGCTGATTCAAATAAATGGATCGTCAACATACTTGTGCAGACCTGGATGACGAGCTGATGGTGATCCATTCATTCGACTCAGGTGTGTTGTGGGAGGGAAACATGTAAGATATGCAGGACAGAGGCACTCGAGTTGCCACCCCTGGTGTAGAGCATTCTGGAGGCAAACGTGAGACAGGTGAAGCGTGGCTGAAACTCGGTTGTGCAAAAAGTCAATATTACAAGCACACTAGTAAATCGGCATCAGAATGAAAGAAAATGAATCGAATCAAAGGTAACAACGACCCAGACCTAAACATGATAGAAATGCCTTTGGAGAAGAATAGAAGAATCTGCCAAATTCACAATTTTGGCAGCGTCAAATAAAAATCATTACTTCAACTTATTGTTGAAAGTGGTTCTTAAAAATGTTGAAACATTGATTGTATTTAGTTTTTCACACATTACGTCTACATTTTGGCTTAGTTTTAGTCGATAAAATAATGGTGTGGTACGATGAGTCATTTATTATTCATTTGATGTTGTGCTTGCGTATTTGAAAAATCATAACCTGGTCATAACAGATGCTGTGTATGGTTTTATTGTAAAATCTTAGAGCTGAACAACCACATACCTTTCCATGTGAGTGGGGGGGTGGGCTCCAGCAAAGCAGTAGGGGTCGTCCAGGAAGCTGCAGGCTAGCTTCACACCCAGCTGTGTGGGGCTGAGATAAGACTGAGGCTGTTCGCAAAGCTCTTCTTTGTTAAATGTACTCCATGTCACTCATTTTCACTTGAAAGGCTTCTGCAGGCTGTCGGCTTCAGAGGGACGCTAACTTGTGCCATCAACTAGTAGGCCTACAATCATTTTCAGCCCTACCGCAGAGCAGAGGTCTACTGACATGGATAGCCTTCAACAGGTGCTGCTAGCACTCAGGAATGTTGAGCCAAATGGCTCAACCCACATGGCAAATGTGGCCAGCTGTTTGAGTATGTGCTGCAAAGACATCACCTTTTGTTTTGAGATGTAAAAACTACCTTAAAAAAACCAACAACAAAGAAATGGAAAAGTTCTTAAACTTTACTTAAACTTAAACGTAAGTTGATCTTTTTTGAAGTGTATTATGACCCTTATGATTATGTTGAAGAGGAGGAGGAGCTATGTTTAGAAAGCTCTGCTTCAAAAATGGTAACCTTGAAGTATGCCTTTTTGATTTTATGTTTCATAAAACTCTAAACACTGAAAGAGTTGCCCGGACCTACACTGCAAAACATTTTAAAACACATTTTAAAAAAACCCCAAAAAACAACAACTCAGAGGTGGCTATGATGTGTTTTGTGTGTGTGTGGGGGTGTGTGGGTTGATCTGAAGTAAAATATGCATCATAATACATAATAGTATCCCTGATACCATCTCCATACTTCTAACTCCCATTTCAGTCTGACGTTTTACAAACTGCAGCACTAAAGAAACATGACAGTTTCCAGCAAAACAGAGTTGTAAAGTGGGTAGAAACCTGAGCAGCAACACTGCGGTGGGATGGGTGGTGATTTTACCAGAAAGTGTCGTGCACTGACGATGGCAGGTGCACTTGTGTGCTGTCCCAATTCATAAAAAAAAAAAAAAAAATCTTCATGAATGGAAGCTTTTACAAGAGCTGTTGTCGTCTCTCACCGCGCTTCAGTCAAACATAAGGACTACGAGATGCTAATGCAATGAGTCACAGACTACTCTGCCTTGCCTGGATCTTTTCTTTTTCTTTTTTTTTGCCCCAGTTAAGTGGGGCCTATATTTGCTTTCCACTTTTTGGAATGTGTGGAGGATTGAAGAATGTGGAAGGGCCAGCTTTTCCTGTTGCAGTTTCAAGCATACTGTTCTCTATGTATAACAGTTTAGGTTTCATGTGAGTCCGCAGAGGCGCAGGAGCACATACCTGACATCCTTGAGTCCTCACTGATGAGGACAGCTTGATGAAACAGTTCAAGGTTTGGTGCAACCGCTCAATAATGATATACCACCGGCTCTGATTACATCTGGGAAAGCTTGCACAGTAGCAGTTGCTGTTGTCGTTGAGAAGACATCCCACACTATAACAAAGGTGTTAGTGTGGCTGTGATACATTAGATTAAAGAATAATCCCTCAGTCGCTGTTTTAAAATCGTTATTTTTGGTTTAATGTCTCTGGTTATTTATTTAGAAACCGTAGTAAATGCAGTAAGTTTTTTTTCCTGCCTGATTTTACTGCTCAGCAGTCTTGTCTGTGCAACTCGGCCTCATAGGAAATCAAAGGTAAAATGACTGATGGTCTGTGGTCTTAGATTTGCATAGATTTACATATACAGCATGTTTCATTGATGTCGAGGTGCATACACAATAAAACCATCCTCACTGCCTGCCCGCCCCCTTCTGTACAGCTGCAGTAAAGAGCAGACAGGTACAGCTGTGCCGCTCGCTGTCCCTGGAGAATGGCTCGCCTCTCTGAACTTTAGTCTTCTGGTTGTTACAGCAGCCTCACTGACAGCCTTGTCTCACATTTGTCCTCAAAATACTAGTATGAGAACAACAATTATCACCTTGTATTTGTATCAACCACAGTGGACTCCCAGAGTCCATCCAGTGACTTCTCAAGAAGCAGCAAACTGCTTCGTGTCCTCAGAGGAGTCCCGAGTACTGCTAAACACGATCATCTACTTGGTTTTCCAACAAAGCCACAACTGGAATAACTAACAGATGATCCCTGAAGAGGACATGCCTCGTATCTGTGTGCAAGTACAGATGCGGGATTGGCTACAAACCTGAAGCACTGATGAGACACAGCTGATCCCCCCCTGAGCCGGCAACATAGGTTTTATCAAGTCAAATGTGTGTGTGTGTGTGTGTGTGAGCACACACTCAACAGTTGTGCAGAGCCCCTCTGTTTTATTCATGTGAGTTACTAAAGCAGGGTTTGTATTGATGTTTTATAGATTTTCCCTGGATTGTAGCTTATCTATCAGAGTAATAATACGCTATATTTATATAGTATATCAGTGCTTCATTTTAATATTTATTTTTGGAATGAAAATGCTAACCATATAAAACAATAAACCTTTGAATCCTGCCTCCTAGCAGCCAGTCAAGAGTAAACATCTCTTAGTTCTCATGAAATGTATTTTTTAAAATCTACTTTATTTTATTATTTTTAAAATTTTTTTTTTGAACAGCAGTGCTTCAGAAATGTCATCTGAAGTGACACACCACACATTACCCACCATTCACTGGTTTTACAAATGTGACATTTAATAAAACACCACTTTTGCCACAGTCTGTTTTGACTTTTGTTAACTTCAGGGTCAGGTGCACCAAAGCTTCCTGCGCTTGAACACATAAGTGGTCTGTTCTTGCCAGATAAAAGTGGACAGGAGGTAATTGTTCCGACAGACTCTCAAAACGAGCACCAGTGTTTTACTTCCACTCTCCATGTTTTTATTTATTTATTTATTTACTGTCCTCTTTGTTTTTTTCCTGAATGGCAATTGACGCAGATGCATTTTCACATTTTCGGCACGCTCAGCCTGCATGGCCACAGATA
>JBAMYA010059020.1:0-28713 GCA_037176975.1 Arrhamphus sclerolepis | reverse complement strand
ATAAAGACAAAATGTTTTATAATAATTGTGGTTTAACTTAAAATAAGTGTAATAGTGTAATCTCAAAAACATTAAAAACATTTAAAAAGAAAGCTAATTTTGTTGTAAAGTGGTGAATTTTGCAATACCTCAAAAGTGAATTTTTGTCATAAAATCTGAAATTTCACAAAAATTGTGACCTTTATCATAAAATTGAGGTTTTACTCAAATCACAAATTATAAAACATTTTGTCTTTATTTGTAAAACAAAAAAAGAAAAAAGAAAAATAGTGTCAACTTGCAAATTTTGCAAGATCAAGACTTTTTGTTGTACAATCACAAATGTCACAATTTAGACTTCTCAACTGAAAACTGCATTTTTTTGTTGGAAAATAATGTTTTGCAAAAAGTTTGACATTAGTCGCAACGTTGCAAAATTTAAATTTGTTGAAACTTTTTCCCTCTAAAATTATAGAATAAAAAAGAAACTTAAAAAAAAAGAGTTTTGACAAAAATGAGCAACTTTTTGTTGTAAAAATCTTTTGGCAAATTGTGACTTTTTGACACAAGCCAGCGGCTCTGCTCATCTCAGTTATTCCACTTTTTCATGTCAGTTCTGAATCAAACACGCAGTCACATTGAATCTCCTCCAGTCATAAGTTTATGGTCGTCTTTGCACGCTCTCTCCAGATAAACTGAAGTGGCGGGCCGGATTTGGCCCACAGGCCTTGAGTTTGACCCGTGTGCTCTAAGACCTCCCTCCTGGTGGCTCCTGGGGTTCTCTGTGTCCTGAGGAAGACCTCAGTTTCTCCTCCAGATTTTATTTTTCATGAGGGAGTCTCCAAACAGAAAACGTTGACCTCAGCAGCAGAGGGACCCCGCGGCTCTGTCTCCGCCTTGTCTTGTGTTTTCACACGACGGGCCTCCGTGCTGCGAGTCGGACCCTCACATCGGGGCTCCAGCAGCGGGTGGCTCCTGACTCTCCGTCTGCCTGCGGCCTCTGAAGTCTCGGACAGATCGCGTATCGTCCAGACTAAACATATAACAGATGGAGCTTCCTCTACGGCAGCATCGCACCATCTGATGTCAGCACCCTGAAGGAGGGGCCGCTTGTTTTGGCCCTCAGGACGATCTGACCTGGCCTGGTGTTGTTTCTAATCAGATGTGATGACTCCAGGAGTGACTGCTTTCCTATATGTCGCACACGCCCCCTAGTGGAGACCTTTGTGAGAACATCTCTGTTGTTCCATGAGGAGCAGCTTATTCTGTTGGTGTTTTATGAGAGCCATCGCCCTTTCAAACGTCCTCACAGAGACTGAATCACGGACGTTTGTGGGCACTCTGACCTGAGCAGGATGCCGCTGGAACCCGTGGACGCCGCCATACAGAAGAGCAATGGACATCAGACAGAAGAGAAGACGGCTGTAGAACTGCATCTGGAACAAGAGCGACATCAAGTCCACCATCAGACTGTTCCTAACGACTCTGAGGACATTCTGGCAACTTTCATAGAATTCTTTCTCCTACATAAGTAGATATATTTAGTAGAGTTTTTTTTGGTTTTTTTTAAGTATCCAATTTCTCTTCATATGGAGGAAACTTTAAGCATATCTACGCCTCTTATTGATCATGTGTACCGAATATTTAAACAGAAAGAAGATCTTGCATTGGATGGAGATCATTGACAGTTCCAGGGAATTCTGTGTGTATTAGGTGACGTAGGAGTGAACCTCCACCTCCAGTAAAGATGTGGACGTGTTCATGGAGCGCTGAACCTGCCTGGATCAGTTGCTGCATTTAGTTTTACTGGTGAACCTTCGCAGAGTTGGTGTCGTACAAATTAACCCACCAAGATTAGTTGTCAGTTATGTATTACTTGTTGTACTGTTGTACCTATATGTATTAGTTGATGTACTGTTGAACCTATATGTATTACTTGTTGTACTGTTGTACCTATATGTATTAGCTGAGGTACTGTTGTACCTATATGTATTAGTTGTTGTACTGTTGTACCTATATGTATTAGTTGAGGTACTGTTGTACCTATATGTATTAGTTGAGGTACTGTTGAACCTATATGTATTAGTTGATGTACTGTTGTACCTAAATGTACTAGTTGTTGTACTGTTGAACCCACATTCATTAGATGTTATACCACCAAGGAAAACATGTTTACGTAATGTTAAAGTGTTAAACCTATATTGTATTTATTCAACCTTGTATTTAGTTATTTAGTGAACCAAGGCAAATGATTTATCACGAAAGTTGTTTTTTTTTTATCAATTGTTTTACTGTATTAACTCCCCAAACACTGCATAGGGCCCCCAAAAACCTGGAAACAGCCCTGCAGTCAGGGATCCAGTTTTAGCTCAGCTGACGGGAGAATCTTAATTGTCCAGCAACATCTTCTAATTTTAGTGTTTTCCATCCCCGCTAATAAACGCCTTTTGACCGTCACTCACACATTTGCTGACATTCACAGTCCTGCATTCCTCTCAACAAACACACACAATAAAACACACACACACACACTCTCAAATTCTTCCATTCATAAAAATACTCTGTTGGCTGAACATGACAGCAGAAAACACACCTGAAAACAACATTTCTTCATTTTATCCCAGTTTAATTTAACAAATCTTAAATTAACAAATCTGAAAATGATTAAACTGGTCATTCAGTGTCAAAATGTTTTTAAAATACATGTGCAGCGATGACAGCTCCCGCTGATTAGGACTGATGATGGAATCATGAAGAAGTACAGAAAAGCTTAAGACACACAGTAAAAACAAATTAAAATATTACATTGTTGTGGTAGGAGTTTTAAGTGTTTAAAGTCTTAAAATTGCCTAATTTTAGAGTGATTTACATCAAACACTCAGCATACACATGCAGCAGAGGTCGTACCTTCAGAGTGACGCTGGATCTGCTGGTTCGTCTTTGTCTCTGTGTTTCTGTCACTTCTTGAAGCTTCACATCTGGTTTTATAGCAGCTGCCCGGTGTTTCCTGTCCAATCAGGAGTCTTCCCTCCGCTGATGTCACTTCCTGAGCTGCCTTCCCTCTCAGTGTGACCACATCATCAGGTCCATCACCTGCTGAGGAAATCTGGAGGGAGTGCTCACGCCTCACCTCCTCCTGGATGTGGGTTTATAAAACAAACAGTCCAGCTCCATCTGAGAGGAGACATCAGATACCTCCAAAAGCTTCTTTTTGTGTTTCCTCAGATTCTCTGAAGGCTTCTGAAACAGAAGTTCTCAGTCCTCAGGACAGTGAAAACATGTCAGTGCCGTGTGTCACAACAGCTGATGAAAAAATAGTTAAATCAAATGATCACAAACATGTTAAAATAGCCAAAAAAGACAAAACAAGCTCAAAGATGTACAAAATGAAACATGAAACAAAGAGGAAAAAAACAGAGACAGATCAACTGCGACGCTCTAAACTCCTGAACCACTCTTTTACAATAAGAGCCTGATGAATCCTGAATATCATCATGGAACATGGGAAGGAAAAATAATCTACCAATGGAAAAACATCATTCATTCAACATACTCATGTAATCACACGATTTGTGGACACATCACATTTCATTCACATTTCTGAACCAACCATGTGGTACACGAGATCAGCCTTGAGCTCCTCCAGTTTCTGGATGGTGTGGAGCTGTCTTGGGTGTCTTAATGCTGTGTTAGGTTTTACCATAGTGATGTTCGGTCCCACCATGGTGATGCTGGGTCATACTATGGTGATGCTGGGTCATACTATGGTGATGCTGGGTCCTACCACATGGGGATGTTGGGTCCTACCATGGTGATGCTGGGTAATACCATGGGGATGCTGGATCATGCTACGGTGATGCTGGGTTCTACCACTGTGATGTTGGGTCCTACCACAGTAATGTTGGGTTCTACCACACTGATGTTGGGTCCTACCACATGGTAATGTTGGATTCTACCACAGTGATGTTGGATTCTACCACAGTGATGTTGGATTCTACCACAGTGATGTTGGATTCTACCACAGTGATGTTGGATTCCACCACAGTGATTTTGGATTCTACCACAATGATGTTGAGTTCTACCAGACTGATGTTGTGTTCTACCACAGTAATGTTGGGTTCTACCACTGTGATGTTGGGTCCTACCACAGTAATGTTGGGCCCTACCACAGTAATGTTGGATTCTACCACAGTAATGTTGGGTTCTACCACAGTAATGTTGGGTTCTACCACAGTAATGTTGGATTCTACCACAGTAATGTTGGATTCTACCACAGTAATGTTGGGTTCTACCACAGTGATGTTGGATTCTACCACAGTGATGTTGGGTTCTACCACTGTGATGTTGGGTCCTACCACATGGTAATGTTGGATTCTACCACAGTAATGTTGGGTTCTACCACAGTAATGTTGGGTTCTACCACAGTGATGTTGGATTCTACCACAGTGATGTTGGGTTCTACCACAGTGATGTTGGGTTCTACTACTGTGATGTTGGGTTCTACCACTGTGATGTTGGATTCTACCACTGTGATGTTGGGTTCTACCACTGTGATGTTGGGTTCTACCACTGTGATGTTGGATTCTACCACTGTGATGTTGGGTTCTACCACTGTGATGTTGGATTCTACTACTGTGATGTTGGGTTCTACCACTGTGATGTTGGATTCTACCACTGTGATGTTGGGCTCCACCACAGTGATGTTGGATTCTACCACTGTGATGTTGGGCTCCACCACAGTGATGTTGAGTTCTCCCACAGTGGCGTTGGGTTCTACCACAATGATGTTGGGTCCTAAGATGGTGATGTTGGGTTTTCACCTGTGTCATCGGTGTCGGTATATTGTCTTGTCTTTCATGTCCTTCCTGCTAGTCTGTTCCTGATGTCTCCTGTTGCTCACTTGAGGTCTTAACATTTTTCTTGGGCTCCTGTTTGTGAGTTTTGGGTTTTGACCTTTTTTGCCTTTGTTAACTTCTCTGCTCTAACAGTGCTTTTGTTTTCAGTGAAGGACTTTATGAACTACTCCTGTGTCACCTTTTCAATGAAACATAACAATTCAATTTCGCAAAAGAGTTGAGGGATAAATATCTTTTGTCAAAATCATCTGCCCAACATTCTACAATGTTAACGGGTTGATGATGGCCGTCACGCTGGTCTTGCAGACAAAGACTACCTGATATACTTTTCTGACAGTGACTCCATCTGCTTACTACTAGACAATCAAAATACAACTCCAAATGATGTTTCAATTAATGTGACTTAGAGCTGCTCCACAAAACAAAAAGAATCCTAAGTTGAGTCCAAATTGGCAGTACTGATGACATAAGGTATTCTGAGCTGGTGGAAGTAGCTGGGGATTTAGACTGCTGCCTGTACAACCTGAAACTGGATAAGAGGACATTTTGGATAGATAGATAGATGGTTAAAAAAATGTATTTCAACAGTGTTTAAGGGAAGCTCTTGTATGCTTTTAATTGTAGTGAGCAAGTGGTTGTTTGACCACAGAGATGTGAATCTGAAGGAGGTTAGTCAGATAACATGATGCTAATCCATAAAGAGAGCCAGTAGAGGGACGCAAAGTTGCTCTACTACCATGTATTTCTATTGCTATTGGCAAAAGGGCCTCATTTTACACTATGGTCCCCCCTCCCCCACATTTCGTTTGGGACAGAGGATTGTGTCACTGAGAAAACACACCAGTTAATAACAGTAATGACACTGAGGCTAATGATAGAGCCTCAGTCAGTTGACCTTTTCTGTTCAACATGATGTCACCTCGCCTCGCTCTGCACACCCGTTGCCATGGGAACAGAATACATGGAGTTACATAGCACAGTACCCGAGTCAGACCAGGTCCAAGTTCTGATCACATTTCTCCAACACTAGGGTAGACCTGAATGGATTTTCACACTCTAGGTTTTGGTTCTCAGGTTCTGGATTTTGGTTCTCAATGCATAAGACTGAATTAACGCCATAGTTATTAAAGTGCCCATAGTCACAAGTGTCGGCCTTTGAGGGTGATGGCGGTAGAGAAGGACAAGTTAAAGACCACTTTCACCCCTAGACCCTGCTTGGTCTAACTAAATCTCTAGTTTTTTTAATTTATTTTTGGCTTTAACAAACCAACTGCTGTCATTTTTTTAAACATTTTTTATTTAGGATCGTTTTTCTACACCATTTAGATGTAATAGATTTACAAACGCAAACTTTGAGCTGTCGATTTGGTGTTTTTGGTGAAGGATGAGGCAGGAGTGGTTGCACTTACCAATTTAAACCATTAAGTCAATCAATCAATTAAGAATAAATAAAAGCTAAACATGGACTACAAACAGTAATCAAACACAACTGAAAAGAAAAGAAAAACTCAAGAAAGGCCCAATAAATAAAAAAGTGATAATGGTGACTTGTGATTATGGGCCAAGTGCCATTCTAAATAGCTACGGCTTTAGTTTTTATTTGAACAGAGGTAGGTCAGTGAAGATATGTCGCGTGTTCCAGACCAGCAATTGCAAAAGAACAATAACGCCACGTTTTTAAAATCTTAAAATCTCACATGAATAGGATGGAGTGAGGCCATTTCTAGCACTAAAAACAATAAACAATCAAAGTTTAAAATTGACTCTGAACTCAACTGGGAGCCAGTGTAAAGAATGCAGGACAGGTGTGATGTGGAGATTTTTCTGGGTGCTTGTCAAAAGACAAACAGCAGCATTATGGACAAGTTGTAGAAGATGAAGTAATGTTTGATTGATACCAAAATACAGAGCGTTGCAATAATCAAGCCAGGAGCTGATGAAAGCATGAATGGCTTTCTCAAGGTCACCACGGCTCAGGAAGGGCTTGACTTTTGTAAGAAGTGAAAGTTGACAGAAACTCGCTCTGGCAACAGAGTCAATCTGTTGTTCATCAAACGTCACCCGCAGATTTCTGACCACATGGTTAAAGTGAGGGGCTAGCGTATCAAGAACCGTAATAGTGGGAGATATTATGCTTCTGCACAGCTTTGATGGAGTAAATACAATTCATTCTGTTTTGTTCTAATTTAGACAGAGGAAATTATGAGATAGCCAGAGTTTAATGTCCTTTAAGCTTCTGTGGATGGATTCTAGTTCATTTGATGAATGAGGCAGAACTGGCCAGATAGATTTGTAGATCATCTGCAAGCAGATGAAAGGAGACATCATGAGTTGGAATTATTGACCGTAATGGTGGCGTGTGTAGGGAAAATAAGACAGGGCCCAAAGTGGAACCCTGTGGCACACCAGAGGCCAATGGTCCTGAAGTAGAGGAGAGATCAATGATCATAACAGGAACACGTCTGTTGGTTAGAAAGGATCTAAACCGCCGTAGCACAACTCCCTGCAGGCCAACCTGTTGTTCCAGACCTTTCAGGAGGACTGAGGGGTCAGCAGTATCAAATGCTGTAGTGAGGTCCAGCTTCACTGGTAGCACAGGTTTTCTTAGACTCAAGGATCTTGTCCTGGACCTTCAGGAGAGCAGATTCAGTGCTGTGACGGCTTCTAAATCCTGATTGGAATTTTTTTGTCCAGAAAAGAGTGTATCTGGATTAGAACTTTTTTTTTTGCAAATCTTTAGACAGAAAAAGAAAGATAGAAAAGTCCTTCTTCTGTCTTCTGGTTTAAGACCTTTAGTTAATACAGAATTAATTGGTGTAAAGTTCAGTAATAAATCATCAGGCAGCTACCACGAGTCAGGAGACGTTAAACCAACATGGAATGTTTTAACTCACATTATCTGCCTCTAGGATGAGAAATAATTTCAGCTCCAGATGAGTCATGACTATCACTTTAGAGTTAAAACAATTTCCTCATTAACGTCACCGTGGCAACAGGATCAACACAGTCATGGACAGAACCAGCTGAGCCGAGATGACAGCTGAGTCCCACATCTGGGGAAAGTTTTCAACTCAGTTACAAAAATGAATACCTGAGGTCAGTTTAATTGTTTCTCTCTCTCTTTTTTTCTTGTTTTCTTATGATTCAGAATTATTACTGTTCATCTCTATGATGGTTCTGACACAAAAAGTAATTTCAAAAATAATTTTAAAAAATCATGCAGCACTCTCTAGTAAGTGAATGTAGTTGTATGAAAAACTGCAATTCTCAATCTGACCTGAAGGTGTCACTGGTGCGAGTTTATGTCTCAAATACAATGAAACGGGACTTCTGGGTTGAAGTATACCGACAATGAGAAAAACTGCAGTTCCTCTACTGACCACTAGATGACCGCTAGAGGCTGCAGTTCCTCTACTAACCACTAAGGTTTGGCTCCAACAGTGAGTAAATTAACCTTTGTGTCAAACTGTCGAACTTTACAGCAGAAATAAACAAAATATTTACAGCTCGTTATAAAAACAAAAACAAAAAACAATACTTTTGGTCCCCACTGATAGATTTTCACATCCATGACAAAGAAAATAAATGAAGCAATAAATGTATGTATATTTAGGGGCATTCTTGCAGCAAAAGTGACCTGTTATGCTGATTTGAGTTGGGGGTACTATGAAGTGTCCTCCTAACCCGGCAAAGACACATCCAAATATTTGAACAGCACAAAAATAAAACAAAAGACAGAACTTTATTTACACCTTCCAACCACTCAGTAACAGGGCATGGATCTGCATCAGCAAATCAATTGTATCTATTAACCATTTTTTTCATTCAACACACACAGTGTACACTAATTTTCTCGCCTCTTTATATACTTTACTTATATCCGCTTGTCTTACTGCCTTTATGTTCAACCTTGTATTATCACTACACATTACTTGCATTCTGCACACACCGCACCTTCACTGTCTGGTCTTTCTGTCTGTCCTGTCCTTTAATGTCTCACTATTTGGTGACTTTAGTCCTCTCTGACAGAACCAAGGTTTCAGGTGTTAATAAAATGTTAGATCAGACTGTCAGAAAGGGCTGGTGAAGGACACCTTCACTCTCATTCGCACATACGCAGTTAAAAAAAAATCTGCTGCAAAATTAAAATGCATAGATATCTGATTTTAAAGGGTTTTGCCAGATTATGGCATTAATCCTTAATGTATATGAAGACACACAGGCACACAAAAGAAATCCCATGGATGTAGGTAGCTGCTGGATCAGTGGTCAATGTACAGAAGCTACAGTCCTCCTGCAGAAGTCGCAGGTTCAACCCTTTGCTGTGTGTTCTTCCTTGTTTTCCTGTCTGCATTGCCAAAAAAGGCAACTACAGCCAAATACCTTTTAAAAAATAAAATCTGTGGATGACATCACAGAAAGGTTTACTCAGTTCTTATTCTACAGTCTAATAGACCTTCAAACACACAACAGTGAAACATGGTGGCAGGAATATAATGATGTGGGGCTGTTTTACTTCTTCTGGAACCTTGCTCAGATGATGAATGAAAGAGGTTCATATTGATAATCAGCTGCCAGTCAAGTCAGTGATCCAAAGCATCCAGAACCTTCTGAAGGTCCCAGCCTTTCATTCAGCTGTCCATGAAGAAGTAACGAGGCCTCAAAGTGGAAAAGAAAGTGTATCTCGTTTGTTTTCCTGACGCCGCTCTCATGATGTTCACACAGATCAGATGACTCTGACTTTTGTGTGCGATCTGAAATCACACTTGAAGGATCCTCTGGGGTATTACCCCGCCGCCGTCCGTCCCTGGCCTCTGGCTTTCCTGGACCAGGCTGTTTGCTCAGTCAGCGCTCACCTGAAACCTGAAACCTGAGCTGCAGCTGTCCAGGAACCTGAACTGAGAACAGTCCAAACACTTGGAGGTGGACCCATCTCTGCAGCAGCGCTGACTCCAGGTCACAAGATCCTGAAATCCACGAGATTCTGGGAGGAAAGTTACAGTTCTTTAGGAAAGGAAACTTTTGAATACTGGATTAAAAAGAGGCTGAAAAAAGTGACATCAGAGTTAAATCTATACCAGATGAACTGAATCTGATCATTTCCACTTCAACAGCAAACTCACATGATGATATGACTGTTAATTAGCCAATCATACGGCTCACTGATGAGCTCTCATGGTAAAAAGACAGAAATGAGGATGACGTGTCTGATGTGAAGCAGATGCTGAAGTTAGAGACCTCCTCATCATCATGTGTTCTGCTGCAGGTGGCGCTGAAGGTCTCTGGACCCTGGATCAGCAGAGAGATTCTTTACCTGTAGCCCTCTCACTGCTGTTGTTCCTGCTGTGGCCACCAGATGGCAGCATAGTCATTTCTTCAAATAAACACCAGTTTCTCCAACATTTAATATATTAACACGGTTTTTAACTGTATAATCTCAGGCATCCTTATCTTATTTTATTGTTAATGACATTTCTAATTCAAAGATGACCGTATTTTTTCTGTCTGGTTTCTAAAACTCATCTGTTATTTTAAAGTCTTTGTTTCCTTCCCAGCATTGTGTTCATTTTAATAAAATAGGTTCTAGTTCATGAAGTATACGATGTTTTGAAGGTATATCCTGTTTCTGTCAAAGTGTGGTTGATATTTAGTGCCAACCCAGAGAATATAAAAAAGACCTGGACAAGTTGCTTGTGAGGTCATGCCTGTGAGGTCGGCTCCATTTGAAGCCGAGGTTTGACCCTTAAAAGGAAATCCAGTTTGAATCTGAAACATGGCAGGAACTTGACTGCTTACCATCTCTGGATGATGTTAGTATGGAAATCAAAACAGGTCCAGTTAAACTGACAGACTTTCTGATTAAGTGAATGGTTTTAACCGTTCATGGATTTTACAAAGAGCTGTATAACATGTTTATCGATGTGTTGGCCTCGCACAAACACACCTTTAAATTGTGCAAAGTGGAACTGTGAATAGAAAATAAGCCTAATGGAAACATTTCAATATCACAATAGGTCACCTGACGGAAAGGTTTACTTTCCAAACCGCCCAGAACCTCTCAAAGTACCAACCAAGCTGCTCGCCATGATCATTGACTGTATAATAACTATGGGCCCATCATGACTAGTGAGACCCATAGACTTGTAGAGACAGTCTTTGAAGTCCATTTTTCCTCAAACCACGCAGCACTATATTGCAAAGAGATGGGACAAAGCTGTCAAAGCCAAAATGAATTCAAGCATGTGATTGGTCAGCTTTATTACTTAATACAAATTTATCTGATGTGGTACAAAAAAAAACAAAAAACAATCCCTATATAGTTGCCATGGATATAAAATCTAAGTACAGAGACCAAAAACAATTTTTGTACCTGGCTATAAATATGTTTAATTATGCTGCAAACTTGGAACTTTTAACATGGGAGTCAATGAGGATTTGATCTGTTTTGTATTAAGCACCTGGTGGTCAGTTGAGGAACTGCAACAAAACCTACTTCCTGGATGAGCTTTGGAAGTGGGATGGTTGCTGGTTGGCCATTATCTGGACTCACTTCCACCAACAGAGGCAGAAGATATTATCTCTGGGTGTCGTTGGATACACGGGTGAAAAATGAGAGAAAGCAAACCTTTGATTACCACCAACTTGTTTGCGGCTGGTTTGAAGGCAGCAGATTGACACCAAGTTCCTGAAACCTCAACAGGAACGAAGGTCTCAGACAGAGTTTGACTGACAGCTGCGTGGTGCAGGCCAAGCCCTGAACCCTCCCGACAAACCAACAGCTGAAAAGATTTCAGAAGCCAGTGAAGCAGAGACACAACAAACGTCTGAGAAATACACACCAGCAACACATTGAGGGCAAAAAGGTTTGATTTGGGTGAACTGACCCTTTAAAGCTTCTGATCCTCATCCTGAGCTCTGATTGGTTGCTATGGACTGAAGGCGGTAAAGAAAGCATGTGTGTGTTTTATTGGCAGGTATCAGAGAAGTGATTGATGCCAGCGGCCCCCTGCAGTAGCCGTGCTCTGGTTGGTGGACTTGTGTCTGGTCTGAGCACGCTCACTGGGAACCCTCAGTTCCGTTGCTACAGTGACAAGACACACACACCTGCACACCTTCAGTAGTTTTTTTTCTTTATCTGTGTTTAAAAACACGCTCTCACTTTTCATAAACATTCTCACTTTCCAGATAAAACTCTCATTTTTGGAACGGTTTTCATTTTCAAAATGCTTCATTAGAAAATAAATAAATAAAACAAACACATTTTCACAAAGATAAATGGTTTCTAAGCCCAGTCTGTTCTTCTATGAGATTTATTTATTTATTTTTTGTCTTTTTGTTGTTTAGTTTTGTCTTTAGTTTCAGTGACTTTTTAAACCACATTTTCTCTGTTTTTGACCTAAAGTTGGTTGATTTATGTTTTTTTTTTTGTTTTTTTTTCATAGTCAAACCCAGTAAAACCAATACTATTCCATTCAGTCAAATCCATTCCATCCCAACAAACTCCAGCAGAGGCACTGCAGCCTCTAGTGGCCAGTAGGGGAAATGCAACCTACTAGTGGTGGGTAGAGGAGCCGCAGCTTCTCATGGTCAGTGGAGGAACTGTAGCCTCTAGTGGTCAGTAAGGGAACTGTAGCCTCTAGTGATCGGTAGAGGAACCACACGTTCTAGTGGTCGGTAGACGAACCACAGTCTCTAGTGGTTGGTGGATGAACTGCAGCCTGTAGTAGTTCCCATTATCAAAAGCTTCAAAAACCATTCCCTTTTTCTGGACTTCAGGGAGTCCAGTTCCGCAGCTGGACTCTTTAATATGATGATCATGAAATTATAAAACATCACATTTTGAACATTTAGTAAATGGTGAATAAAATGTGGGCTTATGACATGTTCACATCAGTACATTCTGGCTCCTTCAGTAATGAGGATTCAGACATGCACATGGGACCATGTGCACATTTCTGCCACCGCGTGTCCTCAGAGCTGGAAAACCACAACACTGACTGAAGTGTGCACGAGTGACACATCAAACTGTGTTGTGAAATCCCTGAATGCCTCTGCTTTCTCTCTTTCACTACTACTACTACTACTGTCGTCATGGTAACCAGCGTTGTTGGCGTGCTGCTGGCCCCTTCAGGCTTGGCCGCCGCTCAGACAGTCGGTGTTTGGTTTAGAGACAGAGCAGCCACCGATCGTCTGAATCCAGACCTTTGTTTGTGTCTGTTTATATGTGTGTGAGTTCGTCCCAGAGCTTCACATGATGTTAAAGATATAAAATATAGGTCCCAGTGTAGTTCCTAATATTTATACTTTACTCTGCATACTATAGGTTCCATTAATTCATAGTCCCATTCCCAGTAGTTCCAAGCATACTTTCCAGTAGTTTCCAGAACAGCACCCAGTGTCCCAGTCTCATTTCTCAAATGTAGGAATATTTCAGTCTAATGAAGGAATCCATCAAGTTGATGACTGTGTGTGAGTGAGAGAAAGCTGTTTGCATCGCAAAAGAGCCTTGAGTGGTTCCTGGACTAAAAAGGTACTATATAAGCACGTTGTTGTAGTTCACAATACTTCCTAGTAAAGTTCCCAATAGCGCCTATTTATGTTCACAATAGTTCCTGCTATAGTTCCCAATTGTTTTTGGTATAGATCCCCTTATAGTTCACAAAATTTCTTGTTATGATTTCCAATAGTTCCTGGTTCAGAGTATAGTTTCCAACAATTCCCAGTTAAGTTCTCAATAGTTCACAGTATAGTCCTCAATAGTTCCCAGTCTACTTCCCAAAACTTCTTGCTATAATTTCAAATAGTTCCTGGGTCCAAGTATAGTTCCCAGTAGTTTTTGGAATATTTCTCAACTGTCCACAGTTTTGTGAAATTCTTGAGACACTCCTGCCAGATGTTCATGGGCACCAACCTTGTTAGCTGCTGTGTTTAACCAAATCGTATTAATTTAGAACTCTAATGTGGAAGTAATTAAAAGTTCTGTCGACAGTTTTTTTCTGTTAGCTTGCTGGATTCCTGTTCGGATTAAACTGGATTAATTTGTGGAGTTGGTGGGAACAACAGCTTCTACAGGCTGCTTTGACTCAGATAGAACCTTCACAGATTCACGAGTGAGCACTTTTTTTTTTTTTAACTCCAGTTCCTGCAGAAAGAGGTCTACGGTTTACATTCTGGATTCTGCAGATATTTCTGCAGCTGGGTGGTGAAAGCAGCTGCTCCTCCCTCTTCAAGGTGAACATGAATCTGGAATATCTTCCCAGATTACCTCCCAGGAAGAAGAAAAGGAGTTCAGGGCTCCCACTCTCAGGATAGTCAGGTTAAGGGTAACACATTTCTGGGTGGGACCAGTGAGGTTCTAGTGGTTGATACCTGCGGTTTCCATTTTCCTCTAGTTTTCACCTTGATAGTGACTGGGAGCCAAACCAGAGGTGGTGGTAGACGTGGTTAAGGCCTTAACCATTAGGGACCTCATAGGAACTCACAATAGACAAGTCCTCAAACACAGCAAATGAATCTGCCAGATCACATCCTTGCTGTCTACTGGCCAAAGGATGGGGCATTCAAGGCCTTAACTACAGGGGCCCCAGAGGTTGAGACCTCAACTACAGGATCCCCAATGGTTAGTGTCCATGGTAGCCACTGGAGACTTAGAAAGTAGAAGTGAGGCCTCGACTATAGGGGCCCCAATGGTTGAGGCAGTATCAAAGGTGCCATAAAAGTAAAATTTGGTTTTACCTCAGCATAGTTAAATAATCATAGTCTGGCATGTCAAATAGACAAGCTGTGCAAAGTGTTACATCACACTTTACACTGACTTATTTGGATCTTCCGCCTTTTCATGTTGTATCCCGGTGTGTGTTCGATCCTTTTCACATCTGGTTGGTAACTGTCACAGCTCCTTCTTTCCTTCTGTGAGCTGGCGGGGAATCTTGGCAATCTCCGCCTCTATCTTCAGCTCCATGAATATATGATGACATGGTCTGGCCCTGCCAAGGTTGAATTATTGAAGCTGGATCTCAAGAAGACTGGATTTTCTCTCTGTCTGAGATATGACTGAGGAATGGTGAGTCCAGTCCTTTTTTTGACCTTTCTCTGAACGTTTTTCATTCACCAGCTTTGATACAGTCAATCATACAATCAGAAATATGCTCCTTGTCAGGATAAAGTCAGATAACTTCTGTTGGCGTAGCTTCACGGTAAACCAACCATTCATCGCACAGGTTCTTCATCACGGCAACAACCAATAGGAACATAGCCAGCTTAATCATTAATGAACACACCAAAACAGCTTTTTCTTATGACAGAGAGAATCACATTGGCAATTTTTGGTAAAACAACATTAAATTCCCTATTGGAGACCTCAGAAAACAAATTTAATCAGCCAATTAGTTAATCATTTGGAAAAACCTGAGCTGAGTCATGAAACTGAATCTACAATAGTTTATGTTTGGTCTCATGTTGGTCAGTGGTTCTTTGGCAGTTTCGTTTGCTTAAAGGGATTAAGATATCTTTGATTGCTAATTACATAGTAGCAGTGATAGTCTCACGTTACAAGAATGCAGGAGCTTTCACACCTCTTAATTACGATATACAGGTTCACCGTTAACACACAGTTGCAGCAGGTACAATCAGATCTCCTTCTTCACAGTTGGCTGACCAAAAGGAACGCTTTGTCCAAATTATTATCACACTCTGGCAGCAGTGGCGGCACACACTCACTCATGCTCAAGCCTCTCCTCAGTGTCTCATGACTTTGTGTCAAGCCAATGAGAGGGCTGGGCTCTGGTGATGTCACCAGGTGTGCTGTTCGGAGAACAGAGGGAGGCATGCTGCCCTGAGACACCTGATTCTCCTCTATTGTCTTAGATATTCGTAATGTGTCATTAGCTGTCAATCACTTCCAGCATGATCTCATTGCTCTAGCCGAGGTTTTCGATAAAGGATGGAGAACAAGAAAGGATCCTTTCCAAGGAGGTATGGAGTTTATATTTGGGGCCCATCTCAGATATTTTCAATTCAATTCAATTTATTTATATAGCGCCTATTTACGACAAGTCATCTCTAGGCGCTTGAGAAACCCAGAGCTTGACCAGAGATATAAATTGGGTCCCATATGGGATTATCCATTGAACCCTGCTCCAGCAATGTAGTTATCCAACAATGTCCCAGTAATGTTATGGGAAATTTTAAGATGTATTCCAGCAACATTCCTGCAGTGTTTCACCAAAGTTCCAACCATGCTCAGGTAATATTACACCAATATAGTGCCAATGATCCAGCCAAGTTCCAGAAATGTTCTGGCAATACTCAAGGAATGTTCTGGCAATGCCGCACTAATGTTCCAGCCATGCTTTGGTAACATTCCAGCAACATAGTGTCAATGGTCCATGAAAGTTCTAGCAACGTTCTGGCAATATACAAGGAATGTTCTAGAAAAGTTCCACTAAATGTTCAGCAATACTTCACCAATTTTCCAAAAATGTTCTAAGAAAATTCAAGGAATATTCCAGCAACATTTCTGCAGTGTTTTGCCAAAGTTCTATTCGTGCTCGAGAAACATTCCAGCATGCATTGGCAACGTTCCAGCAAAGTTCCAGAAATCTTCTGGCACCATTCAAGGAATTATCCACCAATGGTTTGGCAAGGTAGCTTCAACTGTCCAGTGCTCTAACATCTAAAATGCTCAGCAAGGACAGATGTAGAAGTCCACTCCTGTGGAGACGGACCACTGTCTTGAATGTTTTCTCCGTGTGACTGATCTTTATCACTGTCAACGTGGTACTCTAAAGGGTTTTATAACTTTTCCAGATTGGTGTGCAGACCAGAGACAAAGAGAAGATACTTCACAGGTGTGTGTGTTTTAATTCTGACTGTGTTTGTCCTCATGTGGAGATGGACTTAAGATGATTTATGCACAGGAGGTTACAATACACTCATGAACACACATTAACTACCCCCCAAAACACAATCATGTACTACCCCACCAATGCAAATGCTCTAGATCACGTATGCATGATTTCACACACACACACATACGTGCGCACACACGCACGCCAGCCTTCGTGAGTGTGTGTGGCTGGCTGTCAGCCTTGTGCTGCTAAGCTTCTTTAAAATTCCACAATGGTGACCTGCAGTGAGCTCAGGGCCAATTAAAGCCCTGGGAGGGAAACAGAAAACCCTGCAGACATTTAAACAAACTGGACCAGAGTTCTGATCCAGGTCTGAGGTTGGTCCACCAGCTGCTACCACAAGAAACACAAATGAAAACACAGGATTTTTTCATGATTTATACAGTGTATATAATATAATATAATATAATATAATATAATATAATATAATATAATATAATATAATATAATATAATATAATATAATATCTGTTCAGAACTATAGTAAACTCCTTTTCAGTCTTTCCCGTCATATTTCTCAGTAAAATTAACGAGTCACGTTTTACAGTGTTTTATGTTGGTTTTCTACCAGTTTATCTAGTGGTTTGGGATTTATGCATCTTGTGGGATGGTTATAAGTTACAAAGGCAGCTTTGCAGTTTTTTTTGCTGCTGTTTGAGGGGCTGTGGTTAATGTGAGGGTTCCAGGTGGTTTGGGAGTTTTGGTTCAG
Source organism: Arrhamphus sclerolepis (assembly GCA_037176975.1). Lineage (NCBI taxonomy): Eukaryota > Metazoa > Chordata > Actinopteri > Beloniformes > Hemiramphidae > Arrhamphus > Arrhamphus sclerolepis. Next base: position 11,261 of record JBAMYA010059020.1, on the reverse strand, counting down.
GTTACTGTCTTTGTGTTGGACCTGGCTTTCAGTGGACTTATCTGACTCTAATGGCAGATTGCTTGAACCCAGCTGAGTCAGATGTGGGTGCTGCTGAGGTGGGCGGGGTCATCGGTGTGGACATCCAGTAGTAAGTGGGCCGTTGGCAGTCAGGCAGCCGCCGCTGTTGTCCAACAAATCCCTCCAGCCCCGCCCACTGTCATTATGAACCCAGCAGGGAGGAGCGGGGAGGAAGGGGGCGGGTGGGATTTAACATATGTCTTGCTGAACCTGACTTAGACCACCAGGTAGCCCACCTGAAGCCCTCTCACACCCCACCCCAAGCTGGCCCACTGAGGAGTAATTAGCTTCTAACTGCTGCCAGGACTGGAGGCTGTTTGTTTAAGTGTCTGACACCTTTAACACCTCCAGCAGTCTGAGTGTAGAAGCTCCACATGTGACACAAGACGTGATTAATACTGATGGTAAACATCTTATTTACCCAACATGGATGAAACAGAAATTCTGAATGTGTACAACTAAGAGAAAGATTAGGAAAAACTAAACAATTGTAAACAAATCTGCACTGTAAAACAATCACAGCAAACGTGGATATGTTCCTCTAGTAGAAGGTGCAGTTCCTCTACTGACCTCTGGAGGCTGCAGTTCCTCTGCTGACCACTACTTCCTGGCTCCAGCAGTGAGTAATTCTCCATTAAACTCCATGGCAATGTGTCCAACATATTGACCATTTGGTACATTAACATTTTGATCTCCATAAATAGATTTTATGTCCATGAACACTGTCTAAATTTATGATGGCTGGCTGGTCAAATGGCCATTTGACTGGCAAACAGACAATTTCTTGCTGTCATCATTTTAGCTACTCAGCACTTGAAATTAAGTTGACTTCTGAGCATTGCATCTGAGCTGGGACCTTCTGTCAATCATCCCATGACTTACAGGCTGACAACAGTAGGCTAACCAAACTGCTACGCCTCTATTCCCTGCATTAGCAGAAACCTATGAGTGAAGTTGCAGAGCGTTTGTCCTTTTCTTCTTATGTGGTTGACTAAAAAAACAGCTGTAATTTTTCTTTTCTTTAGAATCAAGTCTTGCCTTTCTTTTGAGGCCAAAAAGAGACTTTTACATCTGTGTTGGGTATGCACGCAGTAAGTAAACAGTAGACAGTTTAGAGACCAGTTGACCCCACAGACTGTAATGCAGCTGTCACTCATAAAATACACCCCTAATTATGCAGACATATGTGGTTTTATGTAATTTTATGTGATGAGGTACATAAAGATCTATCAATGGTAACCAAAACTATGAATATGTTTATATGAAGACTGATTGACCTTCAGAGCCAGGCCCTAGAGGTCAGTAGAGGAACTACCACTTTCTTTAGTTCTGGGTTTCAGACTGGATATAATCCATCATGGGTAAATAAACCAGCTGGCTGCTGAACAAGAAGCCACAGAGGGTCGGTAATCCATTGATGGCCAACGGCAGCTCAAGGGCTCTATCTTTAATTGGAGGCGGGTGTTCCAATGTCATGACTGCAAATGAGAGCCCAGCATGAAACCAGGCGTCATGGAGGTGAAGACCTGCTGACCAGTGCTCCCTTACGCCCTCCTGACCAGCAACATGGTCTCGCCTCTGGTCACCGTATCCTCCTTGATCTCCTGCAGGAAAACTTGATCCACACCTCCCACTGTTAGAATTTGATGAGCAGCAGGGTGTAATTACCAGTACCTCCTAACCAGTCACAAAAGCTAATGAGGGAAAGTCAAATTTAATGGTTGGCCAGCGGTAGGGGGTGTGGAGGGAACAGATTTGTGTCTCAGCTGGAGGTGAAACGATTTCTGCTGCGACTGCCTGACGCTTGTTAGAGCAATGATGGCTTGGTTCAGTTTAATCAGCTGTAAAAAATACAATAAATGTATTAATGTATGTAATAAAATGTATGTAATAAATGTGTTTTTACTGTCATAATACTGACACATGACAGGAGGTTTCCACTTTGGAATCGAAGAAAGCAAAAACAACAGTACAATTGTTCCTGGCCACCCAAAAGCCGCTTCCCAAAGGTTATAATAAATCAAATTACTTATTTTCAGTTTCTTGTATTTACTCACTAAGGGTCCTATAATTTTTGAATTTTAATTTATACTTTTATTCTGCGCACTTCATTTTTAATTAATTATTTATTGATTATTTATATGTTTTAATGATTTTATTGCCTCTTGTGATTTTATGTAGATGTAAAGCACTTTGAATTACCTTAGGTATGAGTTGTGCTCTACAAATAAACTTGCCTTGCCTTTTGATAATGTTACAGAACAATGCTATGGTTAGAAAACCTTGCTCATTATTAAGTGGGTAGTCAAAATGATGCTTGATCAGTGCATCTTTTAAACATATCTAACCTGAGATGTTGCACTATACTCTGCAGTACACGTGACCACAGTGCTGCAAATGTCTGGCAAGTCATTTGAAGATGAAGCGTACCTCAATCCTGCCAGTGTCTGGCTGAAAGCCCCTGGCTGGGTCTTCGGTTGTCACTCGACACTGAATCGCACAGCCATTCACCCTAATCTTGTCTTGTTTCAGGCCAAGCTCTGGTAGGCTGCGGCCCTCACACACATGCAGCTGGGCATGCACCAGGTCCACACTGTTGAGAGAGAAAGAGAGAGAGAGAGGTGATGTGAGTAAATTGAATGAAAACCTGAATGTTGCATGAATAGCCTTAATTATCTGTTTACCATTCCCCACCCATTTCTTGGTCTGAAATCAGCAACTCATTTTAAACAGAGAAAGAGTTTGAAGGGAAGTGATTTAATGGTCAGACTTCGGAGCGGGTCACCGCCAGCAAAAGTTTAGGAACGATGATCGACTCTGACCAGAGCCTTGAAGCCATCTGTGGAGCTGTCTGTAAGAAAGAGCATCGGCGCTTATACCATCTCTGAAAACTGTCAATTCTTGACGATGATTAGACTCTTAAATCCCTATTTTATTGTGCTTTGATTTAGTCAATGTTTTCATTTTGTTTCAAAGCAAAAGAACTCTGAATCAGATTGATTATTGGTAATTAGTAAGCGGATTGGACAACCACAGCTGAACCTACAGTCAAGTCTACACAGCTTCTCCCATCTAGTCAGTTCCTCTCTTCCAAATTATAACAAAAATGTATGAACAGCAGCTCTGTTTTGGCAGCCAACAGTTTTACAAAGTGACTCTGCTGCTGCAGGCAAATGAATAAGAACTCCAGCATGCATCTCTAGCTCTTGTTTGATCAACTGCAAAACAACTTTACCCAATAACCCAGGACACCGTCTCCAGCCTCCTGGGTGATGTCAGATTAAGAACCCATTATGGTTTGAGTATAACTTAAGAAAAGGCCGAAAAAAAAAGTATTAATTTAGATACTGCATCAGTTGAGCACAATGTAGCCTGTTCCCATATTCAGCGTTTACAAAACCTTTTACCGACATCTCTAAATACATTACCCAAAAAGTATACATACATCAATCAGCACAGTTTTTTTTTTTAAAGTGATAAACTTATACAAGTAGGAATTAAATGTAAGCCAGAGTGTGAATATTTTCTTCCATTTCCACAAGGATAATTTCAGTTTTCACTCATCTTTATGCATTTATTCAAATATAAAGCTCAAAAGAGGCTGGTGGGTTCTTCCTCTTGACCTTGCACAGGCTGACACAAGTGTATAAAACCAAAATATTTTTTTCCCCTCTTTTTGATACGGGTGTTGAGGGGGTGGGGGGTGGGGCATTATATAAGTTGCTATTGATGCTGTGGGTATAAGCTCCATTTTTTTAAATTCCATCTCAATGCTGCTTTCGTCAATCCCTGAAGGGAAAAGGCATGTTTTACCTTTTGCAAAATAGGTAAAATAACAGTTTAAGATGCTGCATACAAATTAAGGCTGGTCTAGTTTATTAGTTGGTTTAGTCAACTTTTTCCAAAATGCATCCAAATTGCTTCTGCTTTAAAATAAGGCAGGGACAGACCTAAGGTCCCTTTAGGTTTATTGGAAATAATTCTGTACCTAGACAATGCTCAAGCACACAATAAACTTAAAAAATAAATAACTACGTTCTCTACATTTCTACCATATAGTCAGAATCAGCATCTAGTTGAAACAGCCAGGACAGGGTCTTTAGACGCTGGCTGCAATACCAATCACAACGTTCCAAACATCAAAACAGATGGAGCCATAATGGAGCCATCTAATACAAATGTAACAGCTTTCCAAGTTATTGTAGTTCATGATGCCAGTAACTGTCATACATTTCCTCCTGCATTTGAAACCTAGCGCATCTTTTCTATTGAACCATTTTTGACTTTTACGTCAAAACATAGGAAGAAAAGAAAATAGTTGAATTAAAAATTCTGCATTTTAAGTCTTAATTTTTTCTATCACTGGGCATACCATTGCTTCTCTTCTCCATATTGTGCATTAGTTTCATATCGTCATATGTCACAAGTTTATATTATATATTTTTTTACATGTGAACATCTAAAGCAAAAAGAACTTTGGCCCAGTCCCAATAAGTGATGTAAGTCCTGAGGTGAAACACTGCTTTGCCCAAGGATTGCTCTATTAGTAAGCAAATAAGAGCAACAACAAGTAATTATGGTTTTGAAGACAGATTTTTGTCCCAGGGCCCTTGTAAAGACTCAAGATCACAGGTAGTAATGAACGTCTGCCTGAGGGTACATCAATGCTGCATTTAGATTCACTTGTGCGTATATTCCAAAAGTTTTTACATTACAGACCAGATTCACCATGTCTCCATTTCTGTTCTACAACGAGCCAAAGAAAGTAACGGAAAAGCACGTTGTGATGGATGGAAGTTTATGACATCCATCACTACGATTTTTTTAATGTTGGGTCCAATGTCAAGAATGCCGTAGAGTCTGTGGACACCAAAGAGCCCTCTTGAAGCGAAAGCTACGACTGGTGGAGATGCTGGTAGATGTAGAATTACAATCAGTATGCAGCAACAGTAAACGCCTGAAAATGAACTGCTCTTTTTGGACTGGCACTAGGTCGCAATGATTAATACATGATTTCAAGTTGCATTTTAATTGGCTTGCAAGTAGACAAGGTTGTAGGAGTTCTGTCACCATATCAGGTAGCTAATTATATCAGGTCGATAGATCAGTATGACCGCCCATAATCAGGGCTGCCAAAGAAAATCCCCACGATTCTTTCACCACAGTGATCTTTCATCTGCAACAGTCCAAGATCATGCAGCGAATATGGGCACTATGAGAAGAAATCAACTGCTTCTCCAAAACCCACATTAAAAACCAGCCATTGTAACAATTTTCAACAAGGAAAACCATTGGTTTAACATTCCATCTTAAATTGTCTATTGAGAACCACTTTACATGAGGCCTTTCAAATAGGACGTGGTGGGCACAGCACTCTGAAACTCATTAATTTCTTCATGTTGCAAAAGTTCCTTGGCAGCGCACCAAGCTGAGTTCAGTGCTAAAGGACACATATGAAGCCTCTACCCTGAAGTTGGAAACAGTTTAAATTTGATGCAGCAAGTTTTTTTAACCCAACAGTGGACAAGAAACCAATTTTGGTGATGTCCAACAGCTTGGGAGTGGGGAAAAAAAAAATCTAACTGCAGAGAGAGTTAAAAGATGTAGATCAATTTAAAAGCAGTAGAATTTGGATATTTTTTTTCTTTTTCATTTCTTTCTACTTTCACAGTAGAGTGTTCAGTTCTGCTGGAGCATGAAGCACATCTAGTGCAGTTTTGTGAGTTGCAATGTTTATCTCCCCTGCAGACTCTCAAACTCATCCAAACTAGTTTAAAAAAAAAAACACAACACACAAACACATTAATACCTGCTGAAGACTGTTCTATGTGCATTCGCTTGTGACAAAACCTCACCAGCACCGTTATGTTTCTGCGTATTTAGTGGTTTTGTGTGTAGTTTTTTTGTTTGGTTGTTTTTTTGTGGTGGTGGGGGTACGTGGTCGCATGTAAAGCACGCAGGGCATAAGTAATTTCAGTATCAGGCAATAAAAGTTTGGGCAACCTATTTCTGAAGGAAAATAAATTTTTACACATAGGTGTTGAAAGAAAAAATGTAACAGCATTCTGTATGTTTTCAAAAAAAAAAAAAAGAAAAGGAAAGAAAAATCTTTAACTGGAACTCACCAAAGCCCCTCCCAGCAGGAAAACAAAAACAACAAATTCCTGTCACCCAAAGTTCAGGTCAAGGCCATGGACATATTAATCTACCAGTACAATTATCAAACTCAAGCAGAATTCAACAGTCTAACATTATAATTCTGACAGCAGATTTTGTTGCAGAGCAAAATGGCCTCAGAATTAACTAGTTAACCAAATTTCCCTTTTGGATTACTAAAGTATTGTTGAATTTAAATGAATTCAATTTTACCATATTATCCAAATGTGTTAGCTGGAATAAAATACACCTTACAAGATAAAGTCTGTTTTTCCTCCAAGTTATCTTGTACTGCTGATGTAGATAAAGCTTCAAATTATCTTTAATAAAGCTCATTTGTGCATACATGACGGCTTTATTAACTGCTTCATAAACACAGACGGCAGAGAGCAGGCTGCTTCGCAGCCGTCCACGTGACTGGTGAGACCACCAAGAGCTTTTGGTACCAGTACCCGCTAACGTCAGCCATCTCCTGCCCATCATCCTCCTCAGTCCATAAGCTCGTGGTGAGTTGCATGTGCAACCTGTGATAGACAGCTGTCATTTTACAGCAGCGTTATGGCAAGGCATGTGGCAGGCGTGACAATCATTCATTCGTCATTTTACTAGTTGTAAATAAATAAATAAATAAATAAATAAGAAAAACTGATGGTTTAGTCAACTACCAAACGGGTCATTGCTGGCAACCTTAACTTCAAGGAAGGGGGGGAGACGACTCTTCACTTTGAAAGGATGATCATCACAGAAGTACTGTAGGTCATATCCACAGTCAAGAGTGCAATGAATGTTTCATTAAAATGTAATTTCCATGCCCCAGGTTATAATCAGGTTAGACTGCCAGGACTGAGATCAGAGGGGAGGATGAATAATGTACTGACCTGTGGCAGATGGATGAACATCTGCTAGACATCACACTTATTCTCCATTAAATTTTTCAAACAATTTCATCAGAATCTCATACACCCTTATATACACATGAATTGACATGCGTATGTGAGGGCAATGTAGGTCAAATGAATGCAGGGATGTCCCCTCATAGGACGCATCCGTACATTACAACTGTACATGGGAAGTCCAGCTCAGACAGTCACCATCACTAGCAAGTGCTCCAAACCTTCACTCCATCAGATGTGCACATGCACATGTACAAACACACTGTGCTGTGGCTATTACAGATGAGTACTAATTGCATATCATTCTCAGCTGTTACACTCTGAACTCATTAGCAAGGGACAAAAGAGTGGCTGTGTGCCCAGAACAGTGGGAGGCAAAAAGAAAGACGAAGAGAAAAGGAACGAGGGAGCAAAACATATTGTTGTGTCCGGAGATGAGAAAGGGAGGAAGAGAAGGAGGGAAGGGGGAACAATACCAGGAAATACAACCACCAGGTAGGGGGTAAAAGATATCATTTCGGCCTATTCTTGGAAACTAAAAGGGTGAAAGAAATTTAGAAATGAAGGCAAGATGACTGCTACTCTCCCTACTTAAGGCAAAATGAGCAAGGGGGAGGGTGTGGGAGTGTGGAAAAGGATAAAAAGCTGAATGCCAACACCAAAAGAATGAGAGGGGAAAGTGGGAGTGTGGAGGAGATTGGATTTGGCCTTGATCAAAAAGACAAAAAAAGAGGAGGAAAAGAGGAGGTGGAGGCAGAGGGAGAGGAGTAAGGAGGGCTCAAGTGGGAAGTTGAGATGCAGGGATATTATGGTGCAAGGAGTGGGATAGGAAATGGAACATCCATGTCAAATTAAGAGGCTTTGGAGGCCCGGGGAGGAAGGAATGACTCAAGGCAAGTTTGGAAGACGGTAAAACAGAGAGAGATGAGGAACCCAAGTGAGGACAAGAGGTGATTAAGGAAGCTCTGCTCGTGTGTCAAAATTAACCTGGTTAGAAGAAAGAATCGCCATATTTAATTGAAATATGCTTAAACACAATAGAACATGAACCCCCTCCAAGAAGGTTTCTAGTGGTAGTTCAATTTATTATAAATCAAAAAGACAAATCACACTTTTGCCACAGCCAAGGTGCTCTCTTATACTAGGACTGTAAATTTAGGATGAGACTTGAAGCCATTGACAGTCTACTTTGAGATGATTTAGTAGTAGAAGGGACAGGAATGGTGCACATCTGGACCAGGTGCTAGATTCACACCACCACTAGTGTGGCTACGAGGGGTGTGAATTGGAGAGGACCTCCCAATATGATACATATGATACAATGCTGGAAATGTCCACACCTATCTAGGCAGCAAGCCATACTGCAACATCTACAGGAGTGGAGGTTGTATTTTTTTTGGCTGATGTTCACAAACTATTTAAGCCAAGTTGTTTAATTAACCCTTCAAAGTCTGTCTGGTCCTTTTTCTCCCTCTTTTTATCGTATCAATAAATGTTGCAATTTTTTTGTGAATTTTTTTGCCCATTTTTTTTCCAAGATAAACTCAAGTTTCAAAATCTATTAAGAAACTAATTTTACATGTTATAGATACATTCAAGTGTGAAATGATAAAAAGGAAAAAAAAACAAAAAAAACAAAAAAAAAAAAACAACTTTGGACCTGTTCACCTACACTGTTGACATGTTGCTGAAGATTCAAAGGTTTTTTTCCTCCACTATGTACAATACTAATGATGCCATTCATAAAACTATTTTGAATATTCATTTGATAATGAAATCCACTTTGCAGTATAATAAGAGGTAAATGGGTTCAAATTTCTAAAGTATTTATTGTATTTACACTAAGAATGCATGTCATCTTCTGTTGCCAGCGACAGCATCTGTTTTTAAATCGATATTTGGAGTCAGAAATCGATGTAATATATCATGAAAATAATTATCGCGATGTATTGTTATATCAATATTTTATCACAATCCCAAGTGGCTACAGAAGCATAAGTCAGCCTTTAGAAACTGTAGGTATTCAAGCAATTCATTCAGGTTCTAGTACATCCCTCCTAAACGTCAGTCCATAGTATTGAGAGATGAATGTACAGGAAGGTCAAATACTAATCAGGCTGAAGTTATCATGAGCCAAGAGGGGATTATTCAATTTCCCAAGCAAGAAGACAAAGCACCAGATGGCACAAGTTATGGCTACAAAGGACAATTGTCACTTTAACAGTTGGTTTTAGTCCAGCACAAAGCAGATCTTTACCCAGTACAACTTCTGTTTTGCTCTATTTGTTTCTTTTCCAGAGCAAAGTTAAAGAACTAACAACAACACAACAACAGAACCCAGGATAGACAACACCTCAGATTTCTCCACACGTCACTGCTCCCCAAATGTGTACCATGTTCAAACTTCCATTCCAAGATATTGGCAGAAAACTGGAACGAGAGCAGATTAAGAAAATAGCTGAGAAACATAATGCAGAAACAGTCATAATACAAAGGGCAGATCATGGGATTGTATTGCACATTTGTCATCCTTTCATTCCGTCCTGTTGTCCCTTCCTGCTCAACCTTCCCATCTTGTTCAACTTCAACCATATTTAGCAATTCCAACTTCCTTTCAAGGCTGTGATATGTAAAATATTTACTCCTTTTGAAGAAAATCCTTCGACTTTACAACTTCATTACCGGCATCCAGCATCGGTCCACACTCCGTCAAGATGAGATTTCTTTCCCTCTCACCATTTTTGCTTGTTCAGGGTCGTGTAAGCCACATACCCAGTAAACATATTTTAGAAGATGGCTCCAGGGCAACTGGTAAAAAAGGGAGCAAAAATATCCACCTCATTTTGGGAAAATTAATGCAGGCTCTTGGGTACTAGATGTGCATACACCACAGATTCCCACATACACAAACCCTTGTCTAAATGAATGGCTTTAAAAATAGCTAAACATAAGTGGGGAATGTAGGAAATGAGATGGTTATAGTAGTAGATACCAAAGCAATAGAAAGAAACAAGAGGGAGAAAGAGGAATAGGAAATAAGTGAGCTGAAAAAAAATGATTGACAGATTAAGCAAATTGTGCAAGACAGATGCAAAGAACAGCAAGTGTGCATAAATTGTATTAGTTTTTTTTTTGTTTTTTTTTTTTAAGTCAGTGAAGGAAAGAGGGTGAAAAAGAGGGTGTTCGGGAAATAGGCAAAAAGAAATCCATGAAATGGGAAGAGGAAGCAAATTTGAATAATTACAACATAAAAATGGCATTCTGACATTAACAACCTACGACCAGAACATTGTGCCACCTGTTCAAAACACACACACACACACACACACACACACACACACACACAAATCATGGTTGCAGATAGGAGGTAAAAATAGACACGACTCCAAGAAAATGGTCCACCCCAAGAAGGCTTAATAATAAATAAAAAATAAAAAAAATCAGCAACTTTAAAATATGTAATTGTTTTGTATAGCTGGAAAAATAATGAGGAGAGAAACAGTTGAAAGTAAGTGGAGCAAGATAGGACAGGAGGGCATTGGAGGGAGCATAACAGACCAGCAAACATTACCCTGGCAGACATCAGACACACTATCTGATTAATTTCCTCGCCTTTTTAGCTTGCTTTTCTATCCCACTTTCTCAGGCCTCACTGTCAGCTGATTAATTCTTGCTTTCCTTGTTATGAAGCAGATGGAGGAGTGAGAAGAGGAATGCAAAATAACTCCAGCATCTAGGAGGAGCAAGATGAAAAAGGCAAAAAGGGGAGAGAGATGATGCATGCAGGGGAAGGGGTGAGATGGACCAAAAAAGCAAAGGAGGAAGGTAGAAGCTAATAATACATCAGGGTTTCTGAAAAATAATGATTTCAGGAGCACAAATCAAATCAGTTGATAACCTGAAAGGGCAGCTTTTTAGATACTTCCTATTGTGCATTAAACATTCACACTTGCGCCACAGAATTGTTAACATGGACACAGACGCCAAAAATCTGTAAATTCACAGCTAGTAGAAGAAAATATGTAAATTGGTATATTACTAACCCTTTGCGGTGCGACCAGGCATTTGCAAACGCCGACCAGTATTTATGAATGCCGTTCCAAATCAGATTTACACACACAGTCGCCCCAAACAATTTCTGAATCTCAGCTG
>JBAMYA010059012.1:0-28716 GCA_037176975.1 Arrhamphus sclerolepis | reverse complement strand
TTGATAGACAGCGTCGTGATACCGATTATCCTGACTGGGTTTGTTAGGGTAAGTTGAACTGGATAGGTCTGAGTAACCAGGAAAACTTAATCCTGCTTTGTGATACAGGCCTCTGCTCTTCTATACATTTATTTATTTTTATTTATTTATTTTGAGGTTAGCAAGTACTTTCCCCAAACAGCTCTTCTCAATAGCACAAAGTAACTTTTGTTAATGTCAGCTCAATAGGTCCCCCTATAGGCGTGGAAGTGAAAATGCTTTTACCATGATGTTTTTCTTTGTTTATGTACCTTTTTAAACCTAAGTTGTGCTATCTAGTCATTTAACATCATTTAGCATCCTCAGCTGAGGCCTCCATGTGTAGCTCTTGGTTCTTTTAGTTTATCTCTGTGGTCTGTTTTGGTTGAACGTTCTTGTTAAATAATAACATGGCATAGTATGCCATGTTTTGTTCTTCATCTAAGGTTGAATTTACCAAATTAAAAGCTGGTAAGGAACAGATTATTATATTTATCTAATATCTTGGTAAAAGGGAGTGCTTTCCTTTTAAAATCACTGCAGTTATCATCTCACTCTATGTCTTGGAAATAATATGAAAAAGTGTACCTGTGGTTGGGTTGAAAGGCAAAGAAGAAGAACAGATGGGCCTGCACACCAAAGAGCTCCCATATTGACTTTATTTGCCCTGATGTTTCAAGCACCAGGCCCTTAATAGTCTAAAAGAAAGAGCCTAGTGTTGAAATGCCACGACAAATAAATTCTGTGTGGGAGCTTTTTGGTATGCGAATCCATCTGTTCTCTTTACGTTTACCCTCGCTTTATCCAGCAGCCTCTTCAGTGGATGTCTCAGGTACATGTGTTCTACTTGGTTTAGACTGAAAATATATATAGTTAATAATATATGTGCATATGTATGACTAAGGTCAGAATTTTAAATAACAGAATTAAGTTGTTTTTGATAGAACACAAAGTAAATACAGTTAAAGAATTTCAGTGTTATCAAGTACACTGATGTAGATGTGTGTGGGTTCTTACTGATACAAATAGAATCATTTGCTGGATCTCATCTAAGCTTTAAAATTGTCTCTCTTCTCTGGGAACTGCCACCTCCTTCTGCTCCTACACCTCCTCATTGTTGTTATCAGTGGAAACCAGAGGCCTGTATCACGAAGCAGGATTAAGTTTTCCTGGTTACTCAGACCTATCCAGTTCAACTAACCCTAACAAACCCAGTCAGGATAATGGGTATCACGACGCTGTCTATTAAGTCCGTAACTCAACCCTGGGTTATCTTATCAAGACCCGTGAACACGCACGTATAAAGGACAGGTTCCGAAGTAGCGGACCAATCACAATCATGAGTGTCGTATGGGAAAGAGAGAGCACCTTACTTCACTTCAAAGCCACTTCACAGCGACTCACCGATTAAATACGAAGAAGAAAAAGTCAACCTATGTGAGAAATCTACACTGTTGTCGTTGCCAGAAGGAGACAAAATGCCTGGCGACACATAACAGGCAGCATAAATGCATAAGTTACATATATATCTGATACTGATCACAGCCGTGAATCCTATAAAAATCAATGTGCTGTGTTAATGAATAGAAAGTATGACAATTAGTCATTAAGTCATTAAGGAGCGAGTTTTCCAAAGGCCGGAGCGATCGCTCTGTGCCGCTCCAGTTCGCTCCAGTACCACTCACACCACCAGTCTTGAGCATGCACAAATCCACTGGCCCCACCACAGAGTAGAAATGAAGCGGATTCTGCACCAGTCACGCAACAAACATGCTACACGCACGCAGGAATTGCTCCCTTTTTAAAAACAATAAAAATAAGCGAGCGTGGAGCGATTTCACCAGAGCGGGCAGAAATTTTAGGTGAGTGGGGAACAAAATTGAGCGGAGCGTCCTGAATCTCGCTTCGTGATACAGACCTCTGATCTGAGTATTTTTTTTTTTTTTTTATTGTTCTACCATCGTCATACTGAGGAGACACTCTGGAAAAATATTAATTTCTTTGCTTCCACCTCTGACACAACTGTTTCAATTTCTGTGACTGTAAAGCCTTTTGGTGTCATCACTTCTAACAAACTGTGAAATGTAGGGTAGACTGAGTATAGCTGAGACAGTTTTTCTCATTTTGCACACAAAAATTGGACACTAAAAAAAAATGCTGAACAGAAGATATATAATTTTTTTTTTTCACATAATGTACCCTTTATTTGTGTACTAAAGTTTAACCAAGAATGATATCCCTGAGTAATTTCTATTTTTCACAATTAATCAAAAACTGAAGGTGTGTTTTTGTCTCAACTGTACCCATATTAAACATATATTTGAAACTGCTGGAAAGCTAGTGCCAAAGTAATAAACTATATCAGTAATAAACTATATAAAAACATTAATTGTAAATATAATACACTGTTTAAATGTCACATTCAAATGGAAGCCTGTTAAATACAAATGAATGAATGAAAATGGCTTAACCATTTCTATGTGTAGCAATATTATGCAACATCTCAATGACAATACAGCTAAGTACTTTTAAATAAGACTATTCTATTACTAATTTGCTATTTATTTTGTCCCTTTAATTATAAAGTGTAACCCATAATGCCTTTTAATGTTTTGAATGAACTCTGTAGCTGCACAGCCTACACAAGACCTGTTTCAACTGCACGTGTTTTACCACCTTCCATGTTTCACTAAATACTCTGTTATCCTTATAATAATCATGCCAGAAAAATATATCCATTAATAGTAGAATGTTCAAATGTTGAAATTAACTTTCAGTTGTCTCTAATTGTGACTTAAAATCTTAACATTATATGTCTGATATTATTATATGTCAATAAAGTCCCTGATGACCACCTCCCACATTTCACTGAATTATGTAATGATCTTGAATGCTATGATGTCATGAAATATATCAGTTTTTAGGGCACAGAACAATGTTTGCATATATGCAAGTTACATTTAAACGTCACATAAAGGTAATAAGATATTCATTGTGGAAGAGACATGGTAAAGTCAAAATCTTACCTGTCAAAAACTACATTTGTTGATATTTTTGGCACAGAGCTTTGCACAAAGTTCAAATTTACCATTATCAATGCTAATATGCATGTGCACACCAAAAATCACAGCTGTGGCTTGCTGCGTGCCAAACTTATTGACGTGTCTCAACTGTACTCACGCCTCAAATGTGTTCAGTCTACCCTAAATCTCCCCTCGTGGATCCGCTTCATTCTTTCCTTATCTGTTTTTATTTTCCTTATTTGGAGAAATGGGGGCGTGTTAGTATGCTTATCTCAAACTGTGAGCATGCACCTGTGAATTTAGAACAAGTCTGATTCACAAACATACGCAGGGTGGCAAGAAAAAAATTGGCAGGTGTGCATGTTTCAATGAATCCTACAGTGATTTTGTGCAGGAAATAGGAACATTTCCACGAACATATTTGTGAATGAGACCCATTGTCTCTCTGGTTCTCACAATTGTTGAGTTTTACATTCTGTAGCATTTTGTTGCTGCTTCACTATAAGTCATGCAGCATTTATCACCATCATCTTTAAGATGGTGTCAAAACTCTCACTTATTTCCTCACTTTTCATTTTCTGTGCTGGATGCCTGTCATCTTCTCACACTCTGTAGAACTGTTATCTCTAATAGCTGCATAACAGGTGCATCCAGGTTGGCAGTGCACCACCATTTGTTTTGGACATAAGAGTCTTGGTGTAAATATATATAGATATATATGAGACCTAACCTTATATTAGCAAAGAGAGAGTGCAATGTCATGTAGTTCTGAACTGTGAAAAACACAATCTCATCCGGAAATGGCACAATGTGATAATTGGATAAAGTGTTCCTTTTAAACAAGTTTGACTTGTGAAGTAGAAAAGTGATCATAAATACCTGCCAATAATCTCTTCCCTACCAGCAAAAATGAAAAAAGTTCAAAAGTTTCAAAAGAACTGCATTATTATTCTCTAACAGCCTCTGGACTCGGAAAGATTTTTGTGATGAAAGTTTCATTTCCCCTATGAGAACGTGTAGAGGCCTCAGGTGGCTGAACTCAGTGAGAAATTTCTTAACTTTGCGTGCTGTAAACAAATTAAACAAAAAAAAGAAACAGTCATCAACTTTCAGTTGAAGGACCACACAGTCCTGATGCTGTGTGGCCTCTCCTGGTATCAGAGGGCAAAAACAAAACGACTGGTGCATTTAATAATTTAATAAGAACATATTCAGAGAACAGCAGCTTCTGTCGTCCCAGTGGAGGACTTGAATATCAGGAGGTGCTGGGCAGATTAGAGCTCGCTACTGTAAGAAGCACACTGTTTGAATTGTCTAGCAGTGAGCAGCTTGTGGGTAGGAAAACTGAATGGCATGGCTCTCCATCGGAAGAGTGAAACTGTGTGAGAGGAGATTGTTTAATGTATCTGTCACTTGGCAACTCCAACACGGAGCTGCCATTCACAGAGCTGCACAATGACACTTTCAAACACTCCAAAGACTGAAACTGTGACAGACCTCCTCTGTCACACAGAGCATTGCAGTTTACCAAGATGACAGGTGCTGCGTGTGTTTCTGCAGAGTTATTTACAGCAAAGCTTATAGCAGTACCCCGAGGTGCCCACAAACTGAAATAAATCCATACATCAGGCAGCAGGAGACAATGCAGCATGTGCCTTTCCTCAGTTTAACACTTTACTTCACAGCCAAACTCTTATTGTTGTGAAAGCCATGTGGAGAGGAAAATGGATTTACTTAGTAGGAAGAAAGAGATGTGCTGCATGTCCCAGACAGAAAAACTCCAACAAGTTTCTGACCTCTTATAATCGAACACTTTAAAACAATAACTGGACAAGACGAGTTGTCTCTTTATTCAGCGACACCTGCATTATACAAACACCAGAATGAAGTACCATCTTGGCTTCTCCACCATTTATCTCACCCCTTTAGTTGTTTTCTCTCCTTATTTTATTTTATTTTTTTGCTTTCTACTTCTTCTTTTATTTATTGGGCCTTGGCAAACAGCGATAATTGTGCACTACTGCCACCACGTGATATGGCTTGGTAGTTTATGTGCAATCAACCACGTCACCATACATGGAGACAAGAAAGCTGAAAGAACTGGGAGCTCAGGCCTGTTACATTTCCAGCACATCTGAGTCCCCTCAGCCTCACTTACATTGACAAGCACAAGGTCTCTGGTAGTGTATGCAAAACATACATGCATTATTTTATAAGCATGCAAATTAATCAGGAGCACAAGTTGGCATGCGCATATGGAGATCTTTAATCAGGCGCACATCTGCACACACACACACGTGATGTGCTTCTAGTGACAGGTTGATTACTGAGAAATAGTACCGATGCTGTTTGGTATGGAGATGGAGAGAGAATCTGAGAGGTAAACATGGATGATGAAAGAGGAAAACAGCACTAAAGCTGTCAGTAATCACACATTTCAGCACATAAGTACCATTTAAATTCCATGGACCGATGCTTGTAATCATGGCATGCTTGATTAACTTGAAAGCTTTAATTTCCTTGTACTACAAAAGGAGGTGTTTCCATTATAAATGTGAAAGTTTTGAACTCAGAATGATCCAATTGTGTTCAGTCAGGCTCAACAGCTCAGAAAGCAAGGACCTGGTACAAGTTTCCATCTAAACAGACACACACCAAGTCTTAATATAGAAAAGAGAATATCACAAGAAAACGACAAGATTAGGTTGTAGTAGATAAGTACAACCAGGCTACATACACGCATGTGCACATTCAAAATTTTAAACTGGGCTAAGTTTGATCCATATACCAACACAACCAGCTCACTTTGCAGTAACCTCTGCAGCCTCTTACAGAGTTTTATTTTTGCAATGTATCAAACTAGAGAGTGGTCAAAACCTCGAGTGTACACTAGGTTTAAGAAATGTGAACTAAATCGTGCCTATTTTCAAATAAAACTCTTTAGTTTCCATGTAAAAATTGGTTTATTTCAGCATGCAGTTGAACCTTAGTGCTGTGACACTGAGCTCACTGCTCCACAGTCACTGGTTAAAATATATATTTTTCTAGCTATCTTTTTTTTTTTCCTTGTTCCATAAGCAGAGAACATGAATTAGTGCCTTTCATCACGAGTCAGACTTCAAGAATTCATGGAGTACAACACATTAAAAAATGAAAAAACAAAACATCTGATTATAAAATGAAAATCAAAAATTAGCATCAAGGCAATCTTTGTTGCTCATGCATAATGTCTCAACTTGTCTCCACCCATTAATAATCATCTATGATGATCACAACCATAAACCTGCAAAGATAGAGAAAGAACATGAAATGTCTTTCTAAAAATTCAACAACATTGTTGGACCACAACAAGTGTAGAAACGAATGTCAACGTGATGAAACAAAGAGACAAAGAGACCTCAGAATATCTCCAATTCCCATCAGGCTTTGCAAGGTTAATTACTTTACAACCAGGTGTAAAGTGAACCCCAGAACCTCAGCAGTGGGTCCCCGTTGATGCACAGCCGCTCCATTGGACAATAAGTACCAGCGGCAACTCCTAACTCTTTCTTTCTCACCCTGTCACACCACGGAGTCCCACCTCTCTGACCAACCTTACTAACCATTAGGACTACAATTTCTGCCTGAATAGCCCGACCAGTTGTCCGACAAGGCTAGTCATTCGTTCCTGTTTATCAGGCGGTGGCCCATTTTTAATTCATTATTTCTGTTAATAAATTCCTTCTGTTATTAATAACTGTCTTAGGACACTTATTAATAATCCTTTTATAACTAAATGAGCACTTATAGCACTGAATGTTTTGCTTCCAGTCCATGTCTAGCACTGGCCATTGTTTCTTTGCAACCTCCAACATTTCAAACAGCACACACTTCCCTCCACCCAGGTGTTTAGTTTCTGCAGTAGCAAAAAAAAAAAAAAAAAAATTGTTAAATTTGCTGCTCATTGTGCCAGGCTGCTGTTGCATTAGAAGTGTGACCATCTTGCATACTAATGTGAGTCTAGACAGGAAGGTGTTCTATAGTTTTGTCCAGATCCAAGCATTAGTGAACGTTTCTAGGCAACACTTATACATCGCAGCTAATTACCTGCATGATCTAAATTATTTCCCATCAGTCACCATTCACCTTGTAAATGACAGGAACAAAAAGCAGCAAAAAGCTGAGAGAGAAAGTGCAATACTGCTGTTAAGCTGACAATTGGGAGCATGTTATTGGAAATATCGCATATTGGATTTGTTCTCCCTGAACAATGAATGTTCTTCACTTCTCAAAGCATAAGAAGAAAATGTAGAAACAGACCTCAGAAAACCAAAGTGAGTCAAATAAACATGGGTGGTTGGTTTAATAAACAGAAAAAGAGCAAAAACCTTGAGAAAAGCTAAACAGTGGCTATGGAGTACAATGTCAGAAGCAGATAAATACTTGTTGGGACTTTTATCATATAATGACTTTACCAGATACTGACTGATCCATTATTTGACACCAGCTGACACTGAAGAGTAAATAGAGGACAACACAGCACAATGTTTCTTTTTATGTTTGGCTGCTGACTCTAACTGTGGTCTTGGGATAACAAACATGCAGTTATATGAAAAAGAAACACCTTCTGTCAATTCTAAGGTTTTAGACATATGGAATAAAAAAACTTAGATGATTTGACAAAGCTGTCATGTAATTCCTAATTTTCTTCATAATTTCTAGTTCAAACCACGTTGAAATCCCTCTCAGGTCTTATACTTTTTACTTTTAAAGCTGAGATATAACTTGTTTGTAAGGGTTGCCAAGAGAAAGCTTCTTCTATAAAAAACTATGTGGAAAAGCAGTTTAGGTTTGCAAAGTTGCATTTGAACAACCCAGAAGACTGCTAGAACAATAGCTCACAAGCTCTCATGCCAGTTTTCAGGAGTGGTGGTGGAAGGACGATGATCATGTAGGACCCTCGCTGAGGATTTTCCACCTTTAGGACTGTTGAGGACATATGTTGTCTCCTCCAAAGAGGGGAGCAGATGGACAATTTGACTCCAAGACCCAAACGGAGACTGCAACAATCTGTAAGGAATTCCTGTAGTTTCGTGGCCAGGGGAATGTAAACTAAATCCAAAAGTGTCGACCAGACCAAGGACAGACTGTCTGTCTAACTTCTCAGGACAAGCCGGAGTCAAACCTCCACTCTACTCATGTGACTTTGCTCAGATATGAAGGAATGAAATTTGATTTGATGTGTCCATATATACATTGGTTTTCTTTTCTTGTGTTTGCTATAATTTACTCAATTTTAGCATATTTTATTTAGGATTATTTAAGAATGTCACCATTTTAATTTTTGTTGTTACATAAAGCTCTGTAAGCTCCTCACCAAATGTTTATTTGTATTTTGATTCTTATTCCCTATTCTTCTGGTACAAAAGATGATCCTTTGTGGTTCATAGACAGTATGTGTATTTAGTGCTGTAGACAGATCTGCAAGACTGATTATGAAGTTTAGAAAATTTCAAGATTTAAATCAATCTTATAGCAGTTGTCTGATAGTTAAAATCTGATAGTTCGCTGTCTGTCTGGAAGCACCGATGGGGGGTGAAGGAATTCTATTGCTGATGCGCCGCATTGATTGGCCAAGACATGTGACCCCCCCAACTTGCTGTCCATAAATACTGCTTCAGAGCCAGGCTCTTCTCCACAATCTTTGCTCCTTTATTTTTGTAAAAATCTGTAAAATCTACGCATTTGCAAAAAACTACACCTTGCCGATAAGATTTCCTCGTTTCCTCACAAGTTATAGTGAGTAACTTTACGTTGAGGCAGAGGCCTGAATTTTTGTGCGTGTGGCCACGTCGAGGAGGCTCAGAGTTCCTGCCACAGCAATCCTGCTTGAACGCTGGCTACCCCCCTGCACACGTCAGCTGTACCACAGTCCACCGGAGGAGACCCAGGGACCCATGCGAAGGCCAGCCAGACCGGGAAGAAGTCCACCTTGGTACCGGCCGCAAAATATCCATGATCAGTCTTCGTCACAATCTCCTCTGAGTGGTAGGACAGTGTAACTTCTGACGGTTGGTGCCATTAAGAAGCAGATTAAAAAGGGAACCAAACCAAAAGAAACAAATTGTATTTATCAATATATCTTTAAAATTTGTTATTTAAATGTTGTGTTTGTTTGTGGCACAAATGCTGAATATGAAACTTGGATTTCTTTTGCAACAACAAACTTAGTTGGCTTCTATAACTTTTTTTTTCATTTTCCTTTTATAAAAAAGGCTTATAGATCTGAGCAGGGCTGATTGGGACAGCACAGTCAGCTTGAGAAATTGTTCATGGACAGCCTTCACATAGTAGTTGCCAGGTGTTTCATCTTAGCAGACTTTATCGAGTACAGTACACCACAAAATCAGCTGTTAAAACATCTTTTAAAAATGCTTGGCTCTTAACAAGTTATAAAAATAATTGCCTCTCTAAGCCTTTGAGCTGGATAAATAAATTGCAGTACACTTGGAGGTCGAAACAGAGTGGCTGCGTGGACATTTTATCCATGAATTAAATGTTAATGGGTCAAAGATCATTTGGACTTACCAATATGTTTACAGCACATATGGAATAGCAATAATGCAGCCTATGCAATAATATAGAAACACTGGCAATAGAGGTTATTTCAATAAAAATTCTATTTGACATCACAAAACAATTTAAATTTGCACAAAATAATGGTATATAGTAGAAGCCTATGCAATGTTAGATGTTTCAGAATACAACTTATGATTTCAATAAATTTTTGTATTTAATATTTCCATGAAGCAAGCTAGTCACAACAGCTGTATCATCATCATTGTGGATCTTTGTCATGTGATTGGTATTGGTGAGACATTTCTGGGCTAAAAAGAACCTGGGAAATTTGCATGCCTTAATTATTAATCAGGAATCATTATTCAGGAAGAATACATAGCATATGTGTGGCACACAGAGGTGAACAGCTTACCAGTATCTAAACATCATCCTAATAGTGAAACATGGAGGAGGGAGCATCATGATATGGTTTTACATCATGCAAGTCATGGCATGACCTAAATGAATGTATTTGTATTTGTTCTATTATTTCATAGGCATCTATTTTCCATTAAATTTAAATTATATTTGTGGAGTGTCTGATAAAAACGGTACTTGAGGAATATGTTAAATTGCATACTGATAGAGGACCCAATAAGATCACAGCTAGACATAACAAGTTTAAAATGTTAGAACTCTTCAGAGACTCCTGAACTTTTTACTGAGTTTGTAATTTGCTTCAATGCCAGTGTGCCCCATTTTCCTGGAAGGTAAATGTGTCAGTATGGGACCCAAAGGGAAACCAAAGTGATGGTAGAAGAGCTGAGAAGAAGACTGGAGAGAAGCTTTCACCCACATAAACACACAAAGGTATTTGTCCCTTTGCCCCAGGCCTGCTGGGAAGGCGTTGGCAGCAGATGGTGTGCTGTAGCTTCTGTTGTCTCAGGATGAGGTGTGCCCTGTTAGGCCTCAGCCTCGGAGATGCCAACGGTATGTCCTGCATGAGTGTCACGGCCAACTTCATCCCCGTAATTAAGGCCAGCCCCTCTGGTTCCACCTGACAGCAGAGAGCAGCTGGAGGACGGAGGGACAGGACAAGAGGTGGGTTTCTGCTGAGTGGCAGCAAGGCGCCCCTCATGTTCAAAGCATATCCATATGTGCCATCAGGCCAAACGAACATGTTTTAAATCTCAACTGTAAATGCCATATTCTGACCTGCTAAGTCAAGCTCAAACGTGAAGTGGAATTTCCCTGCAATTCAGTGATGCCTTGAATAGTGCTACAATCACTTCTTTAATTACTTAACGGACAAAAAAAAAGAGGAAGTGGGTGTTGCAAAAGATATCTAAATTTTTTTACAAGTTTGAAGGCTCAAGGTTTTACAACATGTATTACTGGCTCTTTCATCCATCTGGTCATTACTTTTCATACAGGGAAGAATTTTAGGAAACCTTTAGTTTCGATCAGTCAATTAAAATCCACAAACTTGGCTCAGGTCAACCAGTTGTGTGTGAAGAAATGGGCTTAAATTCCAACAAGACATTATGAGAAGTTTGTGACCATCAACAACATTTGATCCAACATTTAAACAATTTTCTAAACTTTACTATCAGACATGGAGGAAAGAAATGCTAAGTCCTCTTTTTATTAATCTGCAGCAGTTGTGGTTGCATGGAGCCCCTCCAAGGCCTCCAGGCCTCCCAAGATCCATTGTCCCACTCCTGCCTTCCTTTTAATGCAACCATCTATCCTAATCACTGAGTTGTGGTTCAAATATTATTTGATTTGATTTTAACAATTTTATTGTAGTGCTGTTTTATTCTTTTATTTTGTTTTATTAGATTTCATTTGTTTATGTTTATGGTTGACTTGGGGATTATTTGTTTTAGCCTGTAAAGCATTTTGTTCAACTGAGGTTGTTTGTTTGTTTGTTTTTGGTTTGTTGGTTTTTGTTTTTTTTGATTTTTTTGTTTTAAATTTGCTATAGATATAAGCTTGACTTCACACAGGCTTCGGTAGTGCTCACACTCATTGTTTTCTAATCATGGAGTTAAAACATCCTAAACTCCATCATCATCCTGTGTGGTTAGGGTTCTGCTGTTACAACTTTACCTCAGTGTTTATCACAACTTCTGGAATATTCTGACCTGCAAATCAGTACTCATTGATTTGGTGTAGGAATTATCCTGACTGGATTCAGGGAAAGGAAATGTGAGTTATCATTCAACATATGTGCATACTTATCTCTAATATCACAACACATTATTATTATTATTATTATTATTATTATTATTATTATTATTATGATTATGAGTTTCTTGTATGATCATTGAAACTACTGACTTCATGTGTAAATAAAAAATAAAGTTTTCATCATTCCCAACTGAATGGGATGGTGGAAGGGCTAGAAAGGGGGCTTAAAAAAAAAAAAAGAAAAAAAAGATTCTGATATCTTGTTTTCTTTCTTGCAGGCATTTTTAAGACCATTTGTCATCCAGGGATTATTCTTAGTATTTTTATTTTTATTTATTCCTAATTTGGTTATTTTACAATTCTTATTATAAAGATCAATCAATATATTAATAAAGGTGTTATAAGCATGATTTACATCATCTCATACATATATTTGATTCCAATTTTGTTTATCTAGATCATTTCTGAATGCCTCTATTGCTTCTGCAGATTTGTCTCTTACTTAAAACCAATGGATCTAAATCAGCAGCTGACCTGTATCAATGAACAACATGTTTAATGGATACAGTAACATCAAAGCTCAATCCAACATAACTGCTCATTATTTCACAAGAGCATTTTTTCTTTGCAGTTTACAGTTCATCGATTTCAGAGTTATGCTTGTGTCATCCCATATACTGTATCAACTGCAGTAAAACTATATGACCGATGTTTCTCTATGTCATTATGACTTTTCAAACTGCTCCTTATAGCCTGTTGTAGCCTCTTGGCTGTATCATTGTTGCACCTCGTGATTCTGCTTGTTATGCACCACTGAGTGAAGCAAGTGAAACACAATCTACCTGTAAGTGAGGAACTGCAACAAAAACTTCACGTCAACAATGGTGGAAAAAAACAAGTGAATGAACCAGCTCACAACTGATCATTTTAAGTGTAGTGACACCTACATGAATGTCCACTTTGACAATGACTCACAAATAACACTGCAAAAAGTCAAAAGTCCCTTCTTTAAAAAAAAAGTGATGATGACAACAAGTCACAAGGTGGTCAGTGCAGTCATTGGTCACTACCCCTAAATTATCAAAAGTCAGACATATTTGAAGAAGTGGAAATCAACTTCAAGAAAAGATATTGGTTGACTTTTTGAGCACATCTTCTTCTTTTCCTTTCGGCTGTTCCCTTCAGGGGACACCACAGTGAATCCTCTGCTTCCATCTAACCCTATTATCTACATCCTCTTCACACTAACTAACTTCATGTCCTCTTTCTCTACATCCATAAATTTCCTCTTTGGTGTTCCTCTAGACCTCATCTTCCTTCTACTGATATATTCCCTAACCCTCTTCTGGGATAGTGAAATTATCAGTAGAGGTGTTTGAGCACACTGGTTATGCTCAAATTCTGCTTGTAAAAATGGCAACAATCATTGGATTACATTTACTTTACACTGGCGGCTCTCTACATTTTTCTTATTGAACCAGGTTAGTTCCATTGTGATTATGGTTCTCTTTTGCAAGGAAACAAAAGCTATAGGTATACACACTCACAATCATTTCTGTGAGCAATTTAGAGTTCAATATAGTGATCAAACTGTTCTCTACAAAAGTATCCTGTTGACTCTTGAATACATCAGCATGGCCGTTGCTCTGATTGGTTGGAGTGCTAACCAACTGCCTGCAGAAGCAGTTTGAGAAGCAACAGTTGGTCCCGCCTCCTGGATGCTGATGCTCTATGGCTCTTTTTCAGACAATAAATCTGTCAAGATGTGGTTCAAATCTATCAGGCTAAAGATTTCCACTTTATGTCTTCAAACTCTTATTGTACGTACATCTCGGAAAAATGAGTCATTGTCACAACCAGCTTCTCCTTCACTGCATCCTCATCTGTCTGTAATTTGATGCATCGTGGTGTCATCACACTCCTAAGTTGTACCAGTACAGATGTTCTGGCACGTATAGCACATGCTTATTTTTGTATGTGTTTTTGTGTTTTTTATGAAAAGAACTTAATGCTTTTTGGTCTTTTCATTTTGAGGCCTTTGTAAAGTACTTTGAGTTTTTTTTGCGTATGAAATGTGCTTCCACTTTATTTACCAGTGATCTCACGCTACACATTATTTGACAGTATAATGATACTTTTTCACAAAACACATGTTACAAAATTAAAAGGAATGACACAACTTAAAAAGTAATTGCAGCCTAATAAAATGGTAAGTGGTGTTTTCATTAAGCCAGTACAGGATCTGATGGGTTAGTGAAAGAACAATTGATATGGACTGAAGGAAATAAATATAAACTTGTGGCTATATAGTCACTGAATTGAAAAATAAGAGTAAAAACCCTGTCTACCTCCTGCATTAAAGTTTCCCTCTAAATCTCCAGTTTTTCTTCTATCTTAAGATGGCCACAGTCTACCTTGGCTCATCTTAAGTGTCCTTCTACCAGCCAAGGCTCCCTGTACTGATCTTGTTTTCTCTCCTTGCCTGCCCATCTGCACTGATCTCATCACCACCGGATTCAATGTAGCCGCTCAAAACTTATAATTGATACAGGATCCTGATGCCCCAAGCTGCTGACATTCAAGACCTTCTGAAGGACAGCCAGGGAAATGAGGAGCTTATAATGAAATATGCCGCCAGCACAAATAAGAGGAAGAGCCATTTATAATGTGATCTGCTCCAGCGCCAAACTATAAAGTGCAATTAAATGCCAGTGATGGCGATTCAGACAAGCAGCATGTGTGTATGGAAATGAATTTGCTCTCAATCAGAGGGGACATCCTTTATATAGTCAGCCATCTTTTTTTTCAGCTCCAGTAAGAGATAAAATCTGTTGTTTTTTTGGTCAGACACTCAAAAAAAGTAGATTTTGTGAAGTCAGGACAAACTTCAACAAAACGATGGAGACAAACAATACGACTGTCAAGTGGCAAATGACATACAAACTATCCAATACTGAGGTGATGTTGAGCTTTTAATCATGAACCTGTGCTTTGTTTTGTTTTGTTTTCTGTTTTTGTTTTTTTTGTTTTTTTTGTATTTGGGGACTTGTTCCTACTGACCAGTACTCTTTTAAGTCAAGTCAACTTTATTGTCAATTCTGACATATGGAACACAATAAAGGATTGAAATTACCTTCCTCAAAGGCCTTCACTGCAGCAGTTTAACAAAAAATGTAAACAAAATGTGCAAATGCACACTAAACAATAGTTGCCAATTTTACTTATGGAAATTAACATATGCGCCAAGTCTAATTTTTGTTTTTTTTAAGAAGTGAAAATCTAAAGTGTATAAAGGATGTGTCTACTACAGTACTGACTACTATCATGCAGGAGAGACTGTGAACATCATGAAGTGAAACTCTTTACAACATTGTGAGCTGGTAAATTGAGTGTAGCCTCTGCTTTTGTTCTGTGGATTTTGTTTTCTCCCGACTAACTGGCTGTAAATCCTGTTCTTTCTATAGCTCCAGACCTTTACTGTTCTCTGTCTTCAGCCCCCGCAGTGAACTCTTGCCACCCCCGGTGGGAAAGGTTGTCTCTGGGCAGGGCTGGGAGACACAGATAGGATGCACTCTGCCGAGTATGAGTTCATCCATTTCATGTTAATCTTCTTTCATGTTCCACTCATTGTGCAGTGCAAGACCTTACCTAGGAATGAGTGAACGTTGGCAAAGTATATGAAGTAGCGCCCAGTTGCATGTGCAAGTGCAAGTGTGTGTATTTGCATGAGAAGGACCTTTGTACAAGGGCACAGAGCTCAGGAGGTAGACAGAGATTAATGATAGGAGGTGACAACTCTCAATATTAACGGAAGACATTCTGTCATTGTGTGGGCAGAAGGAGAAAAGGAGAGTCTGAGCCCTCAGGAGCCTTGCCAAAGAAGAATTCACCCTATTTTCTCTCCAAAATGCAGAGATTAACTATAGTACCATCCTACAATATTTACAACCCAATAACTATAAGATTAATTTTTAAACTTAGATTCCCTCAATTCCATGTCTTGTCTTTTCACTCTAAATGTCACTCTGAATGATAAGAGTCCTCTGGGCTCGTCATCTCAAACCCCAAATGAAGACAGAAACAAAAAGCTTCAGTTCCAGTGATGTGACTTTTAAAAAACTTGTACCGTATCAAACAAAACCAACTGCTTTCAGTCACATAGTCTATTTAACAGTTGCGAGAGATAAAATATGACAATTTAGACATTTTAAATACCAAAAGTTATGTTAGCCAACAGTTGTGCTAAACAGGATATTGAAAATGAACTAGACTCTTCATCATTCTGAAGCTGAATCTTAAACAAGTATGAATGTGATAAATGTCCCAACAACCACTTTTTATTGGTGCTTTCCATTTACAGTTAGATAACAAACATAGAAATGTGCTTAAAAATGTGTGTAAAGCTTGAATCCTTGATACAGCTTTTATTCCAAACAATGGACATTCTATTTAAAATTAAACTGTGAATAATTTTACTGGAGAGTGTCTTCCTATTACAGGAAATCACACTCCTCAGCCTCCCTGGCAGATCTATGCAGGGATGTTGGAAAAGTAAGTGCGATCAACTGTTGAACCTCAGATTCAGGAGGAACAATGCAGGTTCCTTCCTGGTTGTGGAACACTGGACCAGCTCTACACCCTCACTAGGGTCCTGCAGCGAGCATGGCAGTTTGCCCAACCTGTCCACATGTGTTTTGACCATCTTCTTCTGTGGGGGGTGCTCCTGGAGTGTGACGTACTGGCTCCGTTGTTACGGGCTACGCAGTTCTTAGACAGATGGAGCAAGAGTCTGGTCCGCATTACCAGTCATAAGTCTGATTCATTTCCAGTGAGAGTTGGATCCGTCAGGGCTATTGTCACTGATTTTGTTCATAACTTTTATGGTCAGAATTTGTAGATGAAGCCAAAGAGCGGACGAGTTCCAGTTCCGTGGTGTTCAGCTCTCACTGGAGAAGCTTGCAGCTGAGTGTGATGTGGTGGGGATGAGAATCAGCACCTCCAAATCTGAGACCTTGGTTCTCAGTCAGAAAGGGTAGAATGCTCTCTCTCCAGGAGTCAGGTTTTGCCTCAAGACTCAAGATATATATATGTATTTTTTTCCATAAATACTTGATCCTCGTTCCTACCCACACCTTCAATCATGAACTGTAGGTAGTGACCGAAAGAATGAGGTCACAGATACAAGTGGCTGAAATGAGTTTCTTCTGTAGGGTGGCTGGACTCTCCCTTAAATATAGGGTGAGAAGTTCAGCCATCCAGGAGAGACTCAGAGTAGAATTGCTGCTCCACCACATCGAGAGGAGACAATTGAGGTGGTATGGGCATCTGGTCAAGATGTCTCCTAGCTGCCCCTGGGGGAAATGGCATGCCCAACTGGAATAAGACCACAGGATAGACACAGGACACGCTAGAGAGATTATATCTCTCTGCTGGCCTGGGAATGCTTTGGTGTTCTCCCAAAAAAACTGGAGGAGAGGGAAGTCAGGGCCTCTCTGTTTAAGCTGCTGCCTCCATGACCCGAAATCAGATAAACAGAAGTTAATGGATGGATGGTTAATGTTTAATCTAGAAATGCATACCCTTGTACTCACAGAGTTAAATTTAAACTTTCTTCCCAAATCAACCACACATTTCTAAATTGTATTCAGAAAAATGACATAGGACAGGGTTTTAAAGTGCCTCACCACAAAAAAAAAAAAAAAAATCTCCTTATCACAGCTAGAGTTGTTGGAAAATACTTTTAATGCAAATGTCTCCAGTTTGCTCTCAAGCGATTTGTTCTTTCAAACACAAAACCATCCTTGCATTTAAAACTCTTCATTCCTGAGGTACATTTATACACTGAACTCAGATATCTTTGGATTATAGACTTGCTTAATGCAAATAATACAGCTTAAACAGCAATGATAACTTCAGAAATAACAATCAACATGTTTTATACTCAGCAATATTCATGCAAATGAGTTGGCTTGAGACCAGTTTTTGTTGAACTGCAGCAGAGACGGTGTGCAGTCAGAAATCAGTCATTAGGAGTATTTCTGCCTTGATTGCCACATAAAAAGGGGGAAATTATTGAAACAATGCATTTTACGCAGCAGTGTACTCCAAGCAACATGCATGATGCAGTTGTTTGTGACCTTTATAGGCGCTAGTGGTCCTCTCTTTTGTAATTATGGGGGCCTTCTGGTCGTACATTGTTCTCTCTTGCTTCCCCTCACACAAAAATCTAAGGGGGGGAGGCTATTTCATCTCCCAGCAACAGAGGTAAACAGCTGCTTTACATACAAAAGAATACATTAGACTAGGGTTGAATAATAATGGAACTCTTGAAGATGTGTGGGGTGGGGGGGTGGGGGTGTTGATATTGCTGTTTTTAGAACCAGCAATATCTACAAACTACTAACTACAAAATATAACCTTAGATTGGTGTTACAGAACAAGACAGAATGGATAAAATCAACTGTATTCTTACACAGATGTGAGGAATGTGATTTAAAAGTGTAATCTGGGAACTAAATTCCATGCAACTGGCGACTTGGGAAATAACTGAGAAAATCTAGATCAGTATGAAGGCTGTTCGTTGATTAGAGTTTTACAAAGTTTGAGGTCTCCCTGTTATTTCAGCTTCTAAGTACACAGACAAAGGAATTTTGTTTTGTTTTACTTTTTTCAAAAAACCCAAAGAATCTCAATAAGTGAAATTCTAAAACTTGACAAAGTAAAAAGGAGTGAATGTGAGTCCTGTTTGTTGGATAACATGAAAGCATAATCACTCGGAATTAAATTACAAAATATCATAGAAATCAGGTTGTAATTCCTGCGATGGACTGGCGACCTGTCCAGGGTGTACCCCTGCCTTTCTGCCTGGGATAGGCTCCAGCAGGCCACCATGACCCTGCACAGGAAATAACGGGTATAGATAATGGATGGACGGGTTGTAATTCTTAAAAAAAACACCAATGAAATGACTAAAAAGCAAAAAAGTATAAAAATCCATAAAGCAGTATGTATATTGTGTCAGACAAAACAGCTTAGAGAGTTACTTAAATGCAGCCTGATCTGCCAGACATGAGTTTGGTGCTGCTCTACCATTTCTACTGGTACTGAATGTACAGAGCCAATCACAACAGGCAGCAGGGTGGACTTTGTGGCTTTGTTCAAAACAACCAAGATAGCGGCAGAATTGCTAATAAGTCTTTGGATCAACAAGTTTTCTGAATGTGTTTGAAATGCAAAAGCAGCATGGCTCAAAAGCTGGTAGCCACCCCAGTATAATTAACCGTAATCATTTTGTTTCACAGTTTAAACAAACATCAGAAAAGTGAGCCACGCAGTAGAGAATCATAAAGAAGACATGAGAGGTTCTGAGGTGTCCTGTTTAGTGCAAATTAATCTAAATGTTCACTGGTGCTATTTGTTAAACGGACATGATTGTTTTTTTCTCTCTGTCAGTCAGGTAGTCATGGAGGCAGCAACAGAAGAAAGCAGACTTCGTGGTTATCCTTTTTTTTGTAAGTTTATTTCTTCAGAGTTTCAACAAGCAACAAAGCCACAATCAAATAACTTCCACTCTGCACCTTTTTCCTTGTAAGTGCTAAGTTGGAAATACCATTACTACAACAACACATCTATCCTGACAAAATTACACTGACGCACACAAGCACACACTTATATGGATCATACTGCTATGGCGACCTCAAACAGGGAGCAGCCAGTTACAAACTGGTAAATAAGTGAGATTTGTGCCAGAAACCATCATGAGGAATCTAATCTGGTCAGTTAATAGGTCTGCATGACAGACTCTAGGACACATGTATATCAGGCATGAGTGATAACCCTTCAAGGTCAATATTTGACCCACATGTGTAATGGAACACAACGTCAGAATGCAAAATGTGGTGGATGAAAGTAAACAGGAAATGTGCTGACAGAAGAGGACTATAGCAGGGAAAATGGGGAATATGTGTCGAAGGGTTTTTGCAGTGACTGCTGTGCAGGAGAAGTAGGCAAACGTTTCAAGACATAATGAGGAGAATAAAAAGGAGAGCTCAAATCATGCTACAGGTGTGATTTGGAGCAATAACCGCTGTCCGGATTGATGCATCACCTTAAATATGGAAAAGGTCTAAAGCCTTGTTTTTGTTCTACTGTTTCTCCAGAGTTTCTGTCACCTCTGTCTTCCACCTTTGTTTTTGCCATTCCCTGCACCCTTTTTGTTCTTCCTCTGCATGACAATGAGAAGGGTGACCTCAAAGTCACATGAAATTCTGATACGAGCCACATAGCTGTTAAGACTGAGGTCACATTAAAAAGAGCGACAGACCTGTATCTGATTTAGAACTATACACTCAATTAATCTAAATCTGATAATGAAAAAACAATCTAACTTCATTGTTTGTTTGTATTTTTGCTCTGCACACTGTTGAGGAAAAAAAAACAACTAAACAGATTCAGACCACTTTCCTCTGCTGTGTGAATGATGTCTACAAGAAAGGATACAGAAAAACTAAAGTCAATATAACAAACTATCCAAAAACTGCTAAGTAAAGGCAATACTTTGAAACTACAATGGCTAAAATACTTTAAAATAAAGCCAAATCAGCACATAATCAGTTGCCTCTCATTTCACTGGTTAATTATGTGATTGATTACATCTTTCAGGAAGAAAATTGAAAATTGGCAGAGCTTTTAAGAAAGTCAAAATCAGCCAAGAAAACTCTTTGTTGCTAATTTTAAGTCAATTTTAAGACACTTTCTCCTTCACTTTACCTCTCAGGCCTGATAATTGCATGTATTTTTAATAATCCGGGCACAAGGGGAAATTTTGGCCACAAGATATTAGAATGTATTCTCTCAAGTCTGTAATTATCAGCTGCAGATGTTCGCTGCAATCTGTTGTTGGCTCCCTGAAATTGTTTTCACATTCAGCACCATCCATAGGCTAAATATTCTTCAGCAAACTGAAGTATTACATGCAGAAACAGATGTGCCGTAATGTCAAAGATATATGAAACATTTAAGAAGGAAAATACTATAAAGGTATTGGAAATATACATTAGTACTCCTGGCTCTGCCCTTGCCCGTGTCTTTGTCCACTAAATAATTCCTTGCTGACATATTTGAATCCCATGAAGCCCGGAGTCGACTTTTATCTGACATTTCGAGCTGCTGCTCTGTACTCCAGAGTGACACCGCCTTCTTCAATTCAAGGTCACCCAGTACCAGCCAGATTTCAGCACAGAACTTCAACATGTTTTTTTTTTCTTTCCTCTGATTTCAGATCAGCAGTCGGTATCCACCTCATCTAGTCGGTGTGTGTGTGTGCTCTCCATTGCCATGATGTCATGATAAATGGGTGGCCAACAAAGCAGAGAAGAAGAAGAGAGAGGAGGGGAGCGAAAAAGTGATCTCTCCTCTGCCTTTTTATCGCTCTATTTCATCATGGAAATCACCTCATTTACTCCGAGCACTTCTCCATTCATTTCTTATTGTCACTGGCAAAACCCATTTTCTATCTACACCAGTGGCGTGCGTCTGTGTGCGAGCATCTGAGGCCAAGCCCACAGGTACTTTGTTATTTCTGACAAGCGAGTTTCGTTCTGAAAACAAAATGACGCCCACACCGCCATCGTTTCTAAAAGCAGTCTCCTTCTGAATGAAAACGAAAAACACAGTTGGGATGAGACAAGTTCCACGGTGACAGGTATACAGGTATGCATGTCTTGTTTTACATTTCCACAGATGTTTTACCCCCCCCCACCCCCACCCACACACACACACACACACGCACCCCCAAACACAGACAATCTGACAATCTGAGGCCCAGGCTAGATGAAGCTGGTTCTGAGTGACTGGTTCTGGTTCTGAGTGAAACCAAACATGTTTCTATCTGGTTTGACCTTTCAGCTACACCAAACCTGATGTTTCACTGCCCAAAACTGCAGGTTTGAAGCTGGGTCCCAGAGTGCATAAATCTGAAGATGCTACTGGAGCTTCTTTGTGTGGAGAATTGAAGCTCCATTAAAGGTGGTATCTTTATTATGGTAATGAAGCCATCACGTCTCCAGCTTCAGCTGGATCTTCGTCTTCTTTTTTTTACACATGTCGGATTCTGTGTGTGCCACACGTTTTCTTCTCCGGTTGAACCTGTATGCTCTTTCTTTTTTCAGTCGTGCACCATCTAAGGGCTGAAGTATGTAATGACTTTTCTGCAGTTTAAGAGGCTTCATGTGGATGTCTGCACTTTTCAAGTCAGCTCTGTGCCTGATGACTTTTTTTGACGGATATGGCTTTGTTTCAGCTTCCTGTTGCCTGGGCCTGAGAGTACTAAGGAGAGAATTGTCTCTGTTGTCTTTCAGTGAGCCAGTTCATCCACACACTGAGAGGAAGAAAACTTGTCCACATCTGGTGATGCTGGCGGTTATTTTGTTGGATTTTATAGAACTGACTTTTGTAGCACGTTTGGACACCTCTGTTTCTCAGTATTGTCAGAGAGCAATTGTTCATTTATGTACAAACATGTCAGAAGTCCAAAATTCTTGCTAATATATGTCTCTGTTTTAGTTCTCTTTTTCCTCCCTCAGACTTCAAATGGTTCAAGGCAGATGGCAACTCTTTCCCTTTTCCACTGTTGCCTCATAGTTGCTTAGAATGAGGCATTACATAGAAGTGAGGTGTTAATTGTTAAATGCAATCTGTTGGGTTCTTTAGCTGGGCTACTTTTTATGGACTTTTTTTGAATCTTCAATCTGTTGGAATTAATTGGAATTAATTGAAACCTTTTTTTGGAAATGCTTTTGTTAGTTTGCTTGTAGATTAATTAACTTTCCTTCAACATAATGTAAATTGGAGAGATGAAGAGATTAAAGGACTTGTAACTCATTGGTCAGAGGATGAGATCAGTTGCTTTTTAAAAGACACATATATAAAGCTATCAGCTGCTCTCATTGAAATATTGTCCTTGCACACTCTCATGGACCAGCTAAAATGAAGTGGTGGGTCAGATTTGGCCCACGGGCCTTGGGTGTGACGCCTGTGATCTAAACTCTGGAAAAGAAGGGCTGATTACAACGTTTTTTTCTTTAAATGGAATATAATTCTAATCTATAGTTCTAATGAGCAGACTGCTGTGTCTGCCACTGTTAAACAACAGCGTTTCCATTGAAATGGAAAGTCATTCTCACTTCTTCAGCTGAAAGGAAAAAAAAACCTATATTGATCACTGTAGGAGATCAAAGCATAAGCCAATCAGTGACATTTTTGGGATGCAAGTGGTTGTCAAGTAACATCACACTGTGTTAAGTAATGTTCTCTATGCAGTCAGCCACTGGTCAGTAAAAGGAAGGAATGCAGGACCATGCTGGGATGCTGTCTCTTTGAATCAGTACATTCCTCAAACTCCAGAAACACAGGCATGTTGGCATGGCTACACATTCTTATAGACTAAAAATGACATCAAATAAAGGCAAATATATTGGTCTCAACTTGTTTTTCATGGAGAAATAAGCACCCTTCCCAACAGAAACCAATGTCACACTGAGGCTGGAGACAGAAACAACGAGATAATTTTGTCTCAAAACAGAAGACTGCAACTATTTAAATTTGGATGCTGGAGCTACACAGGTTGCTATGGATACAGCTGTTCTCCACTTCAAGTGCGGATCCAACGTTTGACAGCAGCTCTGCTCAACGTCTTTCATAGCTACAAATGTCATAGACATATTTAGATGAGTGAATGCCTTTTAGGCAGATATAAAACTTTGTGCTTTATAAATGTAAGTTTTTTGACCATTATGTGTGAGAATGAGCATCAGTGGACAGATTCATTTTTATTAAAGTGTTGTTTTCTTTATTTTTGAACCAATTAATCAACTTTCCTTGCAGTGCAGCGGAGGGTTTGAGCTACATATGCTGGGAAACTAATCAGTGCCTTGCTGCTTCTATTCTGTGTCAGGCTAGGGGTCCTGTGCCTGGGAGGCTCTACGGGCTGGTTAATGACATGAATACAATTAATAATTTAGAACAAAACCCTATGAGGGTCTAAAGAGAGATGTGGCAGAATGCTGGTGACTTCAGTGAACAGTAGGAGAGCAGCTGTATGCTTTATGTAGTAATGCAACATGACAGCATTCACCTCGCATGATAGACAACGGAAGAAAAACTATCAAATTGCTTATAAATATCTTATATAGCCAGTGTGGAGCAGAGGAGCAGGGAGAGGGAAGGCGTTTTCAGATGTGCTCCAGCTTCTTCTGCAGAGGCTAATGTTATGCTGCTCTCACAGAAGTCGATGTGCGTGTTTATCATTGTGTTTTCTGCGCTTGTGATGTGTGTGTACGCAAGCACAGCATGGAGTTACAGCAGGTGACGAGAATGGTGGATCCAAGCAAGCAGCTATCAGAGGAAATGTGTCGAGCAGCACAAACAGACGCATGAACAGAACTCAACAATTTCAGGGTATCTCCTCGTGCTTGCATGTGTGCATGAAAGTGTAAATAACAGCACACCAGACTGCAGCAGAATATGAGCTGCAGACAAAAAAAAAAAAAAAAGATAATGAAAATAAAAAGCAAGGGGAAACAGCTCCTGAGCTAAATCCCCTTACCTTCGGGCATAGAAAAGTAACACAACAGCTACAAATCCTTTTTGTGGGAACTGAAACATGGTCAGGAGCCCCAGGTGAGATATTATAAGAATACACAGGACTGCTCAGCTATGAGCACTTCACCCTCGAGTATTGTGCAACAAAAACCCAGAGAGAAAAGAGTGGTTTCAGCCTCTGGTGATGGGGAGGGAGAAACAAGAGGTAATAAAGATAAAACTTCAAAGGATGAGAGTAAAAATACACCCCCTTTCTTTTGTGTCTCATTGTAAAATAATATAAGTTGCTCACAAGAAAGCCATACCAGGAAAAAAACAAACAAAAAAACAAAACAGTGATGATTACATAATGTGACACTACAGCTAACCTCCATGATGACATATTCACATTCTGAGATGCCTCATTAAAATTCTCATTGGCCCTCCCATCACGCTGTTTTTAGTATGGAATCTGAAGTCATGTGTAAAACCACCCTGCACCCTCTCTTTTAATTTTTTTTTTCTTGTAAAAAGATAAGAGAAACCATTTGATTTTAGTGGGTCTTCAGGTGAATAGCAACATATAACGTCTTCCACTGCTCTATTTATTCAAATACTCCCTTCCTCCATAGGTTTGGAGAGGACAGCCAGGTGACGTTAATCATCAGCCCTTGATGAAGTGTTTATCAGCAGGTGTGCAACCCTTTATGAAAGCAGAGACTTTTGTCAATTTGCTCATCTCAAGCATTCAGGTATTTATTAACATAATGTCAGGAGGGGAAGACACAAGTCTTAGGGAAGCAATTGTTGCTTCACATCAATCTGTAAAAACATTATGTGAAATTCTACAGTGAAAAAAAAATCATTTTCAAGAGGAAAACATTCTAGATGGCTGACAATCTGTCCTTGAATACACCTCTTAGCAAATTCACCCCAAGGTCAGACCAAGTAATGATCAGAGGAGTACAAAAACCTCAGGTGCTACATTTCAGTCCATACAGATCTCATTAAACATGTCAAACATTAAAGTCCGTTACAGAGCATTTGAAAGAAATTTCAATTCAACTTTATTATAGTGTCCAATAAAATACAAGTTGTCTCTAGATGCTTTACACGGCATCTAGACACCTGCTTCCCAGGCGCCGCACCGCAGCAGCCCACCGCTCTGGGTCCAGCAGCCCAGATGCGTCAAATGCGGAGAAAGAATTTCCCCACAGGATTAACAAAAGTAAATCAAAAAATAAAAATAAAAATCAAAGACCCGGAGCATAAGTGCTGAGCAGTATGGGGAAAAAACCTTGGGTAGGAAGAAGAGAGGAGGGACACAGGACAGGTGGTGCCTGGAGGGTCAGACTGCAGGTGGTCCATGTTAGTTCTAGTAGACAGGTGGAGGTAAAACGCTCATAGAAGAGGGATGAAAGCATGGCTTGTTTGGAAGGGTTGCCAGGCCAACCCTAGCAACCCTTCCAAATAAGCCACGCTTCATTAATATTGACAGAAAATGTAAAAAGCATTTTCTGTCTCAGAAGGACATAAAAGCATGACTGGTTTGCAAAAGTGAAAGCACAGAATTTCAGAAGTGACACACTATTCAAGATTGAGAGCAAAGTGGAGTTGTTTGGCCTTAACATCAAACAGCATTTCAGTTCAAACATGAGGTGCTGCATTGCAGAGAAAGGGAAATATTACAGTTACAGGATCTGGGAACCATGCAGTCACTGAATCAACCATGAACCCCCCTTTATAAGTAGCTGCATACCAGAGTATGCTGGAGACAATGGAAGAGGTTAGAGAACCTGTGCAACAGCTAAACTTTAGACGAAAGTAGTTCATGCAACTAGACAATGATCCAAAACACACCAGTATGTCTACAACAGAAGGACTGAAAAGAAAAAAAGTCAAGATTTGGGATTGATTGGCCAAAAGTTGTTTGTCTCATGAGACGCTTTTCTGTCTTTGCTAAAAAATAAATATGTGTGCTAACTGTTGCACATCTTAGGGGTGGGTTTTCCAAAGTTCATGATTAGAACTTATGGCTATTTATACAATTTTTACTTAATTATAGAGTAATTATTTCCAAAATTATATTTCCTAAGAAGAAAACACAGAATATCTTTTTTAACAACACTGAAAAGAAAAAAAAAAGATTGGCAGATCATAGAAAAGGACATCTTGTTGAGTTGAGCCTCTTCATCTCAAGCTCAGGAATAATTATGCCATCTCTTAGGTCTGATTCTGTGCTAGGTCCTAGGACTTAGGCAAAGTCCACGAAAAAGTTATATACCAACAGCTTACTGACTTTCTTCTGTCCAACGATGCTTTTGAAACTTTCCAATCAGGCTTTAGGCCCCACCACAGCTCGAGACTGAGACAGCTCTGATCAAAGTGACAAACAATAGCTGCTTGAACACAGACACAGGCAAAGTCTCAGTCTTAGTTCTGCTGGACCTGAGCACTGCCTTGACACAACTGACCATGTGATCTTATTACAGAGGTTAGAAGACTAGGTGAGAATGTCTGGAACTGCCTTAAACTGGTTCAGGTCCCATCTCGGGGACAGGAGATACTTTGTTGAAATTAGCAGCTGTGTCTCAGACCAAATGGCTGTGAAATGCAGGGTTCTCCAACGGTCAATCCTGGGACCCCTATTGTTTAATCTGTGCATGCTTCCAGTAGACCAGCTAATACGCAACTATAATGTGTCAAACCACAACTATGCAGATGACACTCAGATCTACGTGCCACTGACGGCAGGAGAACATGGGCCTGTAGATTCATTGTGTCACCGCATCAAACAGATCAGTGTGTGTATGCAAAACAAAATTATCCACAGAAACAAAGAGAAAGTGTCACTAGTCACCTTGAAACTCTATAGAACCTAATAATGAGGTTAGAAATCTAGGGGTAATATTGGAGTCAGACCTAAACTTTAACAGCCACATTAAATCAATTACATCAGCAGCTTTTTAACATCTAAAACACATTGCCAGAATTAAAGGAATACTGTCTAAACCAGACTTAGAAAGACTAATCCATGTGTTTGTCTCCAGCAGGTTAGATTACTGTAACAGCCTGTTTACTTGGCTCTCTAAACGAGCTGTAAGACAGTTGCAGTACATCCAGAATGCTGCTGCTCAAGTCTTGACTAGAACCAGGAAATACAACCATATTAGTCAAGTGCTCAGATCTCTGCTCTCACAATTAAAACATTTATACACTTAACTGTTTAATAGGCTTTTTTCTTTCTTTTTTTTTACTGTCTATTTTGATGAAAGTCCCAAAAAAACTAAGGCTGCATCGAATGTGTGTGTTTGCTCTTTAGGGGGTTTGTCATGCTTTTTGTATACTGCTTTGAATTCGCCGCAGGAGACGAGGATAAAGATCGTATTACTTGATTTTCAGGATGCTATAGTTTAAGATAAGAAAGGGATTGAAAGTGCAAGCGATTGATAAATAAGAGTTCCTGCTTTGAAAATAACAGCGTGCTTTAAATTCAGTCATGGGGGGCTGTTGTCGGATGTTTGATCTGGAAACAATGAAGCTGCTCTAAATGATGTTGCAGTGTGTGTGGTGCAGGTGGTTTGGGGGGAGGCAGTATTTCTGAGGTTGGTCAGGGATCAGCAGGGGGAGGATTTAAAGGCAAAGGCGTGCTCCCTCATCCTTTCATCCCCTGAGATGTAGCATCAAATCTAGAAACTAGAACTGCGCAATACAGATTTATGCCAAAAAGCAATGGAGGCTGATTCTACCGCTGTATAAAACAGAAGATCTAGGGTTACGTTTGCTTTATATTCTGAATACATTAAATATCTACGTATGCTGAATTTTAAATGGCAGTGATTATAGTTGGGTCAAGTTAAGAAATGAGACACAGCACTGAGCCATTTATTTGAAAATATGTTGGCGAGCTTTGCCGCAGTTTGGTTGACCGGCCGCAATTAGGAACCGAACACAGCCAATCTACGGCGGGCAGCTCATAGCAGGAATGGAATGAGTCCAAATAGGCTACATCATGAAGCGTTCTGCCGATCTCATACATGCACACACATGCTTTTTGTGAGGGGGAGTGGGGGCACCTATAGCTCACGGACACCTCGGCTACCAGTCCACCTCCACATAGCTTGGTCCGAGGCTGGACTCGAACGGCAGCCTTCCGGTTGCCAGCCCGAGCTACTGACAGCAAATGCTTGGACATCTCAGAACAAAACCCCATTTCCTCCTGGGAGAGATCTGGCCGTCTGGCGAAACAGTGTGAGATGAGTC
Organism: Arrhamphus sclerolepis; assembly: GCA_037176975.1. NCBI lineage: Eukaryota > Metazoa > Chordata > Actinopteri > Beloniformes > Hemiramphidae > Arrhamphus > Arrhamphus sclerolepis. The sequence goes on along the minus strand of JBAMYA010059012.1, from coordinate 103 downwards.
AGACCAGCTCTCATCAATGATGCCCGAAACATTCAATGGAAACGATGGCCACAAAAGTTAGATCTGATGATTAAAATGTTGTATTAAGTTGTGGTCAAGGTTC
>JBAMYA010059003.1:0-28717 GCA_037176975.1 Arrhamphus sclerolepis | reverse complement strand
ATAGAGTTGAAGTGGTATGATGTCATAGTTTATTTGAATAAGCTTAATAAAGCAAATATCGGGTTCCAAGTTTCACAAACAGTATTTCAAAAGCAAGTCTACAAGCTCTGACTGGTGTCATCCGTCATCCCTCACGTACCAACTGGCTTCTATCAAGCCAGAGATCAATGCTTATGTTGTTTTCTCCATCAGCCAGGGCCCTTTGAACCTTTTTTTTTTTTTTTTTTATCTTAAATTATAAAATGAGGGAAAAAAAACCTCACTACAAATCAAAATATCTCTTTTTTTTTTTTTTTTTTTTTAAATCATGTTGTTATCAATATTCAGTTGAACCAGTATGTTAAAAAAAGACAGAAAAACTACATGCTTTATCTGCCAGGAGGAATAATTCACTTTGCAGATTTGTGGAATAATTCACAAAAATGTGAACTAATATATTTTCACTTTAGACTTGGTAGTTCATATATTTTCATAAAACAAATTACATCCACCAACATGAGTGTACTAGAAGGGCTAGCTGAATTTTGGATGTTTCGAGGTTGTGATTTCATTCACAGAAAGCCCCCATTTCTGTGCTACTCCATAAAGTCCGAAACCTATTATAATAGATATTATTTCAATATTTAAAAGAGAAAATGCAGAAAAAAACCTACCAATGTTTTGATCGACCCCAAAGGTTTAAGCTTCTGCAGGAGTTGCTGGCTCTGCAAAGGAGACAAAGAGAAGTCAGAGAGCAAAGGTATGATTTCACTGCTCAATACTAAATTTAAAAAAAAAAAAAAAAAAATCTATTTTCTGATGCAGTAAAACTGGAGGCAAACTTCAACATTACACTTCAAACACTGTATGAGTGTAGTGTTCCACAGAGCACCATTAATGCCATTATTCCAAAGAAAAAAAAGCAAAGAGTGTGACACCAGAACAAACTTGGACCAGGCAGGACAGCGATAATCAGAGAACAAAGAGGCCTAAGCTCACCCCAAGGAAGCAGTAAAACTACACAACAGAAGCTGGAGTGTCCATAATACAACATCAAACTGCACATTCCACAAAGCTTGATGTTACAGTGGTTAGAATAAAAAGCCACTGTTTAAAAGGAGAAAAAAGAAAACAAGAAAGCACATTTGAAATTCGCCAAAAGGCATTTTGGGAGACTCCCCACACATGTTTTATATTATGGTCCAAGGTAAAAATGATGCTAACCAGAGTTGTAGCATGCCTGATCTTCTGCACTATTCCATTGTGGCCAAGGTACTGAAAGGAAAGCCAGAGAGGCAATGCTCGCAGCTTCTCCGCCGGCTGGCTGGACGTCAAACCTGCTGCCAGAGACTGAGAGGCAAAACACGGACACAAAGAGGTGAGGCAGACCTGGTGACACAATACAGCTCTTTCACATACTAACCAGTTGTAAAGAACACAGGAGACCACAGTCGTAAAGACAGCCTTAAACATTTTTAAGGGAGCACAGAGCTTTTACAATTCTTTTTCCACTTTGAGTTCCTCTATAGAAGGTGAAAGTTAAGTTGCTTTGGGATTTGCTCGCTGCTACATAAGTACATGTTGGTCGGTGATGCTACCGGTTTGCTCCCTCTCATTGGCTACCAAGGTATTCAGCCAGAGGAAAGTACTGTAAATGGCAAACATGTTTAAAATTATTGATTCTAGGTTGGGAAGAATTAATAGGGAGCAGTAAAACAGTAAAATAATCTGCATTATATGGACAAATAATTTAATTCAGACAAGATTCAAAGATTCACGCTTTCACAATCCCTGTAAAGGAACAAATACAGAATTGGGCACAAAGCTGTCTAGTCTTTAGACAGCCTAAGACAGGCCTTTGATTGCAACTCTCTTTATGTTTGAATAAAAAGGATCTGGCAGCCTACCAGTGCCGGGTCTTCGTGTCTGTAGAGGGTCACAGCAGTTACGGCGGGCAGTCCGAGCCACTGACCTGGTGTCAGTGTCATACTGTCACTTCTGTTGGCTGCCTGAAGGAAAGTCAAAATACCCAGATTAGGGCCAGCCAATTAATTGAGATTTCATCCAAATTGACATTCAGAACCCATAATTGATGTGATCTTGTTCATATCAATTAATTCATTTTTTTGTTTCTTTGAAATGTTGAAGAAGAATATTCACTTAATGATCATAAATACTTATAAACTGTGTACGCCTCCTTTCCCTTATTTTAAAATCACCTTTTCATAGGTTTTCTGGCTCTAGTGGCCTTTATTAAAGAAGCTGGACAGGAAATTAAGGCACCTAAAATAATCTCTCATTAAATATTAATTAAGGTAACTTGTACAATTAATGGTGATATTGATTTGCCATCATATCACCCAACGTTAACCCAGATACATGCAAATTAGAAGAGAAATGCAGCCCAAAACGAGATTTGTTTTTTTTTTTACTGGGTGTTTGGGTTGTATAGTAAAAATGAGGTCAGCAATTACTAAACAAACTAAAAGTGCCTGATCCCCAGATGACGAACAGAGACTGAACAGTGTCACCATCAGTTTTCAAACATATATACACATACGTATAAGAGCAGATTACCATGACAGCAGAGGTGACCTCACCCAGTGCCAAGGTTGCAAGGTTGACTCTAAAGAAGAAAACACATTATATAATATGGCACTTACAGTATTTATGGCACTACCATACTAATTTATGTAACTCATTTTATCATATTTACATAAAGTATGTACATATCATCTTTAGAAATAATTCTAAATAGGCCAAGAGGCAGACAGATGGTGATGTGATTTGATGAAATATGTCTGTCTGTCCATCCATCCATCCATCATCTATACACGTTTATTCCTGTGCAGGGTCACAGGGGTCAGCTGGAGCCTATCCCAGCTGTCCTTGGGAGAAAGGCAGGGGTACACTTGGACAGGTTGCCAGTCCATCACAGTGTTGAAATATGTAAGTTGTGGAAATAATGCCAGTTCAATGTACTATTTATTTTGTTTTTCTTACACACTTACTCCAATATCCCACAAGACTCATTTTCCTGTTGTGTAATAAGAGTTTTCATAGAGAAGGGATTTAGATGGACTCCATTTGTGCACAGCTGTGCCATGTATAATATATATCTGTCACTAAGTGCATTGTTTCCATTCCAGTAAAGCTGTGTTGAACTCGTTTGTATCAGCTGATCTGTTTAGACACGTTCACACCCACAGCTGAGCAGTTAGCTGTGGGTGTCTCTCTTGGACATCTGTGTTAGAGGGAGTTTACGCACCCTTCCACATGAAGCCATAGGTTATACTGATCACACACGTCTTTCAGACGACTCAACTTGTCTGTATGTCCCGCTCCAGGAGTACCTGAGGAGGGAGGGAAAGACAGACAAAATATATGTGTATAAAATTGAACAATACATTTTTAGACCAGAAAGAAACTGCTGAATTAATTACATTTTATTCTTGTAATGCCACATGTATTACATTGTGCAAAATGCAATGTTTTAACTGTGACTGTCTTTCACCTGCATTGGCAATCAACAGCAAAGGAAGCTTCCCAGCTTCCATATCCTCTTTGATTAGTTTTTCCAACAGGGCAACATCCTGACATCAACAAACAGCATTTGTGTAAAATTAATTTTCACTTTAGATTTGCATTATGCATCTTTGATATATCTGTATTCTCCTACCATTTGGTGCTGGGATCCAAAGATGGTGTTGCATGGCACCGTGCACAAACTGGAGAGAGGCAAGCCAAGCTAATAACATAGAAACTAACATGAAAACCACTTTCTATTTTGTATGCAACTGGGTGAAATATGGGACATTATCTGTATTCAGTAACTTATTATTGATAACAGCCATTATACATAAACATATGCTAGCAAAAGTGAATAATCTGGCCACAACTTCATGGTCCATAATGGGAATCTAAGTCCATGTATCTCTAACTGAAGGTTCAAGGCCAAACTCACAGTTCTCTGAATCCTGCCTTGCTTTTCCTTTATTCTGAAAGTCCTGAGAGGAATATATTACATCTTCACATTTGGAGTTTGTTCAGTAAACCTCATCCTACCTAATTCTAATAAAATCTATTTACTGGGACTATTTTAAATTCCATCTTGCCACCTTGGCCCTCAGCCCAGGCTTGTGCAGAATACCCCTGTAGTTCCTTCATGCAGTAAGTCTGTTGGTAGCATCTTTGCTAAGTTTTCTCCGCATCCTCTCATCAGCTTGGGAGGGATCTTTTCCACATATTCTTCAGTTACTGACAGTGGTTTTTGACGGTGTTCCATGGTACATTCAGTGCCTTCAATATTCTTTTATATCCCTCTCCTGATTGGTGTTTTTCAACAATTAAGTCTTGCAATTTCTTTGGGAACTCGCTCTAGCCGATGAATCCCAGCATAATGCAACCCAAACATTTTAGCAATTACTACAGCAACAGCTGACTTTTATCTGATTTGAATTAGAACTGCTTTAATTAATGGCAGGTGTATGCCACTTACCTACAAGCCTAATTTTGAATGTGACTGGTTAACGCTAAATAGAGTTTGAACTTTCATTATGAAAAGGAGCACAGACTATCAGGTTGTTGTTTTTTTATTTTATCTAAAATGATTAAATATGCTGTCCTTGGATCTTTGTGAGAAGATCACATTAAGGATGTGACAATTCTAAAATTTATGTTCTTGTTATTTCTTTCTTTGCATTTTAAAGCCTGTAATTTCTTAAGGGTGTGTAGACTTTTTATATCCATTGTACATACCACATGGAGATCATCCACAAACATCCATACAAAACTTTCTGTTCCTTAAAGAGGCTTCTAAAACATTTTTTCTCTTTCAGGATTTACAGTATGTTGTGTTTTAGATGCCTACCTGACTGCAGAGATGCTGGCCCAGACAGGGTCTGCAGGAAGCACTCTGGTAGATGACTGGCTGTTTGCAGTTTAAAACTGTGTAGCCCTCAGTAGCATATTCTTCATAGCGGGCATTGATGACCAGGCGACACACTTTTGCCAGACCATCCCTGTCATCCTCATGGAAGTAGGCAGAACTGTTGTCATACCTATGAGAAGGACGAGCGGAGGAACAAGGTGCTATAACTGAACTTAGAAAGAAACATTATTTAGGCTCACAAATGGTGAAAATTCAAAAATGTAAAGTACTTAATCATGTATGTCATGACTTTTGTACATTTCATTTACCTTTTTTTAAAGACTTCCTTTTTTCCGTGTGGAATTATGGAATGATCATTGTCAAACCTACATTCACCTTTATAATTGTAATTCCTCCCTATCTTGAGATTACTTGGAATATTTTAAGAGCTGTGGCTATTTTTTTTTTCATAATTCTAATTTAATCCGTATTTTATAATCTATATTTACATATAGATTATAAATACATATTTATATAGTGTTCTATAAATACTAGTCAGTTTGTAAATATTATGATTAAATATGGTCTTACTGGCCATTGATGTCAAAGGCTGCAGGTTTAGTGTATTAGTGCATTAATCCAGTTTTTTTGCTTGTTTATTTTCTTTTTTTAACTGAGTACATATATATTAATGGTTAATGCCATCATCTAACAAAACCTTTTAATGATAGATATGCACTTTTATCTTGTAGCAGATGTTTTTTTTTAAATATGTGCGTAAGTGAGCAGTTTAATCTAACATCTTTATTAACATCTGAAATCCTGGTTCTGTCAGAGAAGACTAAAAATCACCAACAGAAAAGCATAAATATTGATATAATGGACTTATTAACACACATGTATACATTACTTAAGATACACATACATGCAAATACACACTTATATTCATATATGAATGTGCCAACATGTGTACTTGCATACAATGAAGTCACTTAGTTAAGTATTCTTTATCAGTTTGGTGCTGTAGTGGTAATTAATTAATCTCAGCTTAATCTCATTAAGCAGTTTAAGGTGAAAAACCAGTCAGACAGTCATTGAGTTGTGTATTTTAAGGAAATTCTTCCTAATTACAAGAATAACATTTTGAGCTCTGTAGATATATTTTGACATTTAATGCTGATATCCACAATCACACATTTACATGTGAGACTGTAATGAGAACTCGTGTAAATACGTATGTTTCTAAAATGCCTGTTACATTTAGCAACATTCTTTTCACGCTTTAATCATCGAGTTACCAGTACAAACAGCAGACACACAGAATGGTTGTACCTGAAGAGCCTGCAGAGCCACAGCGTGGTGTCCGAAAGAATCCGAGTGGTCAGCTTACGAAGCCGCTCTCTGTCCAACACAGAGATGTAAGCTGCCAGGCTGGGACCTAGCAATGCCATCTGGCCTTGTTCCCCCACATTCTGCATCCGACTAAAAACACCAAACAGTAGTTTCATCACATACTTTCATTCATTTTACTCGACTAACAGTTCTGATCACTGTCCATGTAAGTAGTTTCGCTCTTCAAACATGAAACAAGACGTAAAATATGTAACAGGCCTGACAGTCATTCATTCTCTCCCAGTCAAACCTCTACAGAGTTGCAGCTTCCATAATATTCCCCAGTTAAAGTTAACATCCAGGTCTTTGCACTCAGAGAAGAAACCAGTGCCGAAAAAAACACAAGCCCTGGGAGAGTAAACCCCACACACAAAGGTCCCGGGTTTGATTCGATCAATGACCACTGTGGTCCAGCACACGTGACACAACCACTTTTGCAAGATTAAATTTTCACAGCCCAAAGAGTTTTATATTTTGAAATCATTAATACATAGTTGCCAAAGTAATTTCAATTAATCAATGTTACAATGATTTTGGTTTTAAAATAATTTGATCAAAACAAAAAGACAATCAAACAGCACTATGACTTCAAGTCTGGATTCACAGATTACTCTTACTTACAGCTGGCTTGGCTTGTCTTCATCTTCCTCCTCATGAATGAGGTTTTGAACTAGATGAAGTATAGAGGCAACATCCAGACCACTGCACAGAAGACAAAAGGGAACAGCCAGCTGCTTCAGCTACATCTTTAACATACTTCACACTTCAAAAAGTGAACACTTTTCTCTGAAATGTATCATGTTGCAACAAATACAAAGACTATTGCACATTACACACCAATGCCAGACATAACCAGTTGCAAAACACCGCCAACTTTATTTGTAATAGTGCCTGGGACAGTAAGCATTTCCTTGAACATGTGTGGGTGTTTGTGTGTCTCTTACTCTCCCTGCAGGGGTCCAGGCATACTGTTTCTGCTGACACAATGCAACTCTGTTCCTGCTTCCAACTCGCTAAACAGAGACACACACTTGAGTACATACTGATCTTAACAGAATGAGTATATTATTTGCAATGTTTGCATTCATGCACTGCCTGTTTACTTCATAGTTTGATAATGTTGGAACAGGAGCTGAAACTCCCATCATAAAAAGAATACATGCAGGACGGTCAAAGCTTTTCCCAGGTAAGGTTCAATTTAATGTGAATTCTAAAGACATTATAAACTCCACTGCAACTCCTAATACAAGATTGAAAGGCATTATACAAGTGCATATACCGTTCAAACTTACCTCTGTCCATCTCCTAGGATCCTTATGGCTTCACTCAGATTATTTCCCACTTGAGTCAGTGTGACATCCACCATCATCTAGGATGTGTGTCTCGCTGGTAGAGAGTAAGATATACAAATATACACAGGTGCAATGCTGCAGGTAAAAATGGCATGATATCTAGTTCTAAATATTTTTATGTTGAATGCAGGTCAGGGGTGAAAAGCTAACTCACTGAACTCTTTTGCACATGGGTTAATGGTAGAAAAAATTGCCATCATATAATGCGTCCTCATTGAATGGAATGATGTACGACAGTATGTTAAGGAGTTGTACCAGAGCTCTGTGGTTCCAGGGTTGAAAAGGATGTAGCACAGACACCAAAATCTAACTCAGACCATTTCACAAACTTAAAAAGGGGCCCCCCGATAACAGTATTATGATAGATAATGATTTCTTCTTTTGTTTCTGTATCAAGAGAATCAAAATCAGCAAAAAGGAAAGAGAAGAAAGGAAAAACGATAAAAACTGGCTAATTCATTTTCAGTGGTTAATGCAATAGCTAGAAACTGGACTAGTTCTGATATTATGCTCAAATACGCAACCAGAAATACACTAAAAACCATGAAGCATCAGCCTTTGTTGGGTAATAGAAAACCAAAGTGGGACACTGGTCTGTGCTCACTTTCCTCAGAGTTCAATAACAATAATAATAATAATAATAATAATAAATCTATTCTTTGTATAAGATAATTATATCATCATCTACATAATCGTAAGTAACAGAACTGGTAAAATGTGTATGAACATCATTATTTTTGTATCCCTTATCTTATTATCACTAACTGGACATACATTAATGTTATTCGGGTATAATATCATGTACATGTCTCCTGTGCACTGCTGCTGAAGCAGCAGCAGCAGTTCAAAGCGCCCTTTACCTGGTGATGGTAATGCAGAGTAATGTAATGTAGTGAAATGTAATGTAATGAAATGAAATGGAAGCAGCTATCTGTCCTTTGGTTGACACATCTATGGTGAGGACAGGTGCACCGACCCATTCACAAATACAGCTGAAGACAGCATCACACAGCTCGCCGTTCCTTTACTTACCTTTAACGTGCACTGACAGCTTGGCTCTGCGGTCCAAAAGTAAAAATAAATAAACAGATAATGGGGTCACACTGTGGTGTCCCTTTAGATGAAAACGCAGAGGTTAATTTACGATTTTAACACGTATTTAGTGTCTAAACCTCTTTGACAACACAGACTGATCCGGACAGTTTACTTCCTGGTGCTGCGTCGTGCGTTCCACGCTGGCAATACGACACGTGACGTCACGATCTGCCTCAGGACTGGCCTGGTTGATGAAAGGACAGCCTATTATCACGGGACACGGAACTTTCTATTCAGGCTCAGCCAATGTGAGAATTGTTGTCTTATACAGCCATCTAGAGGGCACACATGGGCGCTAGGTAGTGTGCTTTACTAATAGTAGAGATGGGAAGTTTCGGCTCTTATGTCTTCAAACGGCTCTTTATCATTTGTACCCTCATATTTTAGCCTAACTTAGAAAAATGAATGGTTTGTATGCTTAATCCCTTTTGCATCCACCGTTTCTTATAACTGCTATATTCTGTGTATTTGTTGTATTGAAAAAAAAAATCAGCCATGCTTTTCTTCAAACTTGTAATCAAACTTCTAATTGCGCAATGAACAAAAAAAATCACTGCAAAGTCCATCAAAGATGATGTGTGACAGAGTTGTAAAAGTGATACACAGTTGTCCTTACAGGAAAGGGGTAAATTTCTTTGGTTGATTTTTACGAGGAAGACTGCTAAAGCCTGATAAAACTTTGGAAAAGTACACAAATATTTCTGCAAATGAACCAGAAACTGACATTTAAATGTGAACAAGTCTTCTGTGCAGCTTTCAGCCCCACATACCATTTCAGCCAACCACCATCAGGGGGAGTCTGTGTATGAACAAAGTCATAATTTGAAGATTTGGCTTTCTAGTTTAAAAATTGTCTGGGTTTCTCTAGAATTAACGATCTAGTTTTTGTGATTACTGTGCCAGTATTCTTATTTTGTAATTACAGTATGTATACATGAAATAAAAAAGGCTGAAAAAAGTTACAAAAGTAAAAAAAAAGAGTAATATTTTTCAATAACCCTCAAGGGTTGATATTTTTACACTTCAAGTGAGTGCCCTATAACTGTGAACGATTAAATGACCACTAATGCCACTTAAATGTGAATGAATGATATCTGTCATGCTCAAAAGTTTGAAAAGAACATGTGTTACATTACAGTGACTGAATGAACTATATGTATTCCCTGTTCCTGCTTGGAAGTTGTGCTTTTAAACATTTGTGCTACTTCTTAAAGAAATCATATTTCAGATCCACAATAACAAATGACTTATACCTTACAGGTATTTTTCCATTACTTTTGGTGAGTTCCTTACTGTTGTGATAGCAGACCTAATCGTGTACCTCAGCAGCAGCACCCGACAAACTGAATTTCACAATGATCAGGAGCAGAAGGCCATCGACGGGCTGCATGTATGCTGCTCAGCACCTGTGGACTCTGACGAAACCTAGTCACTCTGCATCATTTTCAAAATCAGCAGTTAAGTTGATTTTCATTATCATTAGACATATTTGAAGAAATCCCAAAATACTGTGAAGTCTTTTGGAACATTTATAAGAATTTATATATTTCAGTCTAAATTACTGTGGAATGTGGAGGTGGAATTCTTGTGCCCAGACAATTTACCATAGACATCAAGGACCATGTAAGAAGATTCTTTTTGGGCGAGTCAGAGCACGAGTACACTTGCACTGTCTCTCCCTCCCTCTCTCTCTCTCTCTCTCCCCTACTCCTTTACATAAAGCACATTTAGAAAAACCTACAGTGACTCATCTCCTGAAATTATGTTGATCTCTTAAATTATTTGCAAAGTCTGTGAAATTCTCAAAGTTCACATTTCACACAGTTTTTGGTCAGAACTGAGGGCCAGGGGGCTCTCATTAGCCTAGCTGCTCTGAGCCAGAGAGGATTAATGTCATTATAGTTTTTCTTGATCTGCATTGAGGCTGGTATGTGTGATCATATATGTGTGTTGGAAAGCCAAGCACATACAATAATAATCTTAAAATGGAGGGAATAAAGACCTTGCAAGATAACCAAGGAGGGGATGGGACTGATTTAGATTAACCGATTTACTTCACTGGTGCAGATTACGAACTGGTAAATGTCTAAGGCATTTTTCATGTTTATACTTTAGGCAAAATATCAAGGATTTCAGAATAGTTGTTAGTCAACAAGTGAATGATGCAACAGTGGCTATGTCCACATTATGTATACAGTTTATGGGACTGACAGCATTTCTATGTTATTGTGAGTTGCACTAAATTGTTTGTCAAAGGCAACGTAGCATCTTGTTAGTTACAATTCATTCTTTGTCCAAATATAAAACAGCAGTGAGACTAAATATGTGCTATGCTTATAGCTTGACCAGATCTTTTACTTGGAATCCCTTTCTTTGTCAAAGTTTTAAATCAGGACATACTTTAATTTGTCCAAAGTATATCCAGTGTGTTTGGTGCATTAATAACACATGGAAGTGTAGGGTTTAAATTAAGTTGTTGTTGTTGTTGTTTTTTTTGTCAGTGTTTACAAACGCCACTTTTGTTAGGGCATACAAAAAAGAGAAAAAAAAGAAATAAAGGAACGAAACAATAATAATAACAACAAAAATATCAAAAACTGAGATGTGTGGGGGATGGAGGGGTATTACTGAGGTTTCTTTTTTTTCTTTTCTTTTTTTCCAGGTGTTGCATACAGCCCCGCCCATCACCTGTCCGCCCAATCTCCTCGTCTCTTGTCCCTCGCGGCTGGAGCTTGAAGGGGGGATGGGCCACCCCCAAGCTGGTGTTCCACCCCCAGGCTGATGAAGCTACCGGTGGTCCTGGAGCTGTAGAGCAGAGGACGCACTCTGGCTGGCAGCCTGAAAACTTTAGTTCGGAAAGTTTTCTTTTTAAAGGCAATAACTTAGCTACTCTTTTCCCATTTACTATTTTAATTAGTTTGAATGAGATTTGATTTTGTTTTCTTATCTGACTTGGAACGGCATTAAGGAGCTCTGCAGTATAAGACATGATGTCGGACAGTCCAGTGCACGACCACCTCGCCGGGATTTTATCAGATTTTGAAGGTATGTAGGCTGTAATATTGGATTACTTGAGGCTATGGGTTGACATGTTATCGAAACCAAGGCTTGGGCTGCAACTCTAAGCAGTTATTTACTTCGTTTGTAAATATATCAAGTTTTAAGCTTTTGTACTGCGTTTGTATGTGGCTATATGCAGAAAGTAATTAACAAAACAGCAGCCCCAAAAAACAAAACAGAACTGTATTGTTAAAATAATTACTTTACACCATATGTTGAAATTACAAAAAAAAAAAGAAAAGAAAAGAAAGAATGATCAAAAGAAAATAAAACATTTTAAGCCTGTCCAGTTCTTGGTGAGAAACCGTCCTTTTCTTGTGTTCTGATTAAATATAATCAACAGATTATTTGTATGTTATGCTGTTTGTTAATCAATGTAGAAATGTAATCTATATCATGTGATTTGTAATGTTATATTTCAACCATCGTAAAAAGGGTATTTATATTAACTGACAATGTCTCCATCCTCTTACACTATTTATAGAATCAAATATCAAATAGGGGTGTGTGTGTGTGTGTGTGTGAGAGTGAGTGTTTGTGTGTGTGTCAGGATGTTGTACTGGGAAGAGTATCATTCATAGGCAATCAAGGGCAGTTAATCATACTCTGAAGAAGCTGGCTGTGAATGAGACTACGTTTTGTTTCCTGCTTATTGTGTCTGATGTGGCTCAAGGTAAAAAGCTGAAACCTCAGGAACGTTGTTTTGATCAGATCAAAGTTGTTTTTTCCCCAATTTCCTCAGGCCCATTGGGAAAACTAAACACAATTCCAATAGGTTAACACATGTATTAATATGGAAAAAGAAAACTGTTTGACAAAACTTGCTCTCCTAACAGCTAGCATGGAAGCAGGAATCAGACAAAGAGAAAAGACTTCAAAATCCAAAGATGACGATCTGGTTCTGAATGAATACTGCAATTACTAAAGCAACCTTATACAATATATTGTTATAATTATTAATGTTCTTACTTAGTTTGGGAATAAAATTACTGTTTTTATATTCAGATAAGTGTTAAATAGCCTGCATTTATATCTAGATGTTTATTAGTTGTAGTATTAACCATTTTGGCATCTTATATGTAACCAACCCATTTATTTTGAACTCTAAAGGGTCCTTTGTGTTGAACATGCAGAGCTAATCCACTTTTAAATAACTTTTTTTGAACTGCTCATTCTAACTGACCTGCTATTTTAATGTGTATTAATCTGGTATTGAAACCACCACATAAAACAGATTTTCTTCTGTCAGCTTCATGTTCAATGAAACAGCACTTCTTTCCGCTTTCTCTCATTCTGATGTCTATCTAATTGTTCTTCAGACACTATCTTTATATAAAAATGGCTAAATAAGTCAGTGTCCAGGAGGGCTGTGCACCTGCATCACATTTCCCCATAATTTAGTGTACGTTTAGATTAATAAAAGGGAAAAGTATATGCACATTGCTTTACAAGCTTGGCAAAACGACCGTGCACATTTTTGCCTTTGTGTTTGCACACATTGATTCTTGTTTAAGCATCTGTGCCAGGAACATTTTTAGCTTGAAGAGTCTTTTATTGTCATTAATGCCATGTAGGTCCCCATTGTGCTGCTAAAACAACATTGGCCTGTCGTGACATTAACAGAAGACGTCTCTGGGTGGTCTTCCTGCGGTGCCTTGCAGTTCACTGGCAGTGAATCATTTTGGCTTTGCGGCTTTGTGGGATCACGCTTGTTCCTGTACATCCTGTATGAGGGCAGATTGGAAGTGAGGAACTGAAGGGCTTGGTTAAGGCCTCACTGTGTCCACAGGAAGTTTTTCTGCTGCTGTAGGACACACTGTCTCTATTTTATCGTATTTGATAATGTATATCTGGTCTCCACAAAAAAGGTAGAATTGTCAAAATCCCATCCTGCAGTAACGTAGACTTTCAAACTCTTTCTAAGGAGAAACAGGTTATGACAAGACTTGGGCGCTTACGGTGCTCAATTATGTTCTCTCTTGGCTCGCGTTTCATAGGAAGCAAGACACATTATGAAGACATATTTTGGAGCTATTTTCCCATACCATAAGTGTAATGATGTGAAATCATAAATCTCTTTCTGTTTAGGTAAAGGAAGGAATGTTAATCTCTTGGGGTTAGATTTATTACTGACTGTTTAAATGCAGGTGATTAAAACTGCAGTCAAAGAATATTTCCTTTTAAAAATGATTTATCATGGGAGATTTCATCTGCATGTGTATCGCTAGTCACAAGTAATCCTGAGGATATACTGGTCGGGATCGCTCTGCAATAATTTCACCGTTTAATACATTTATCACAGATTAAGCACATTAACAGAATGATTGACTCTGACAATAAAAATACTGTCACTGGGAAAGGACTTAATTGACTTAGTTTAGCAGGAGAACTCATGCTTTTTTTTGTCTTATTATTGACTACCCGCTGACGGCTTTGTTGTTATAATCTTTATTAACAGCAAATGTTGTTCCAGGGCACAAGGGAAGAGCACAATTTTAATTCAATTCAATTGAGTCTAGTTCAGATAAAGAAGTAAAGAAAACCATTAAATGAGAAGGTGTGTCCAAACCTTTGACTGGTAGTGTAAATCAAATTAAATTTCATTTCCGTTTATGTTCTTTCAGTTTGATGAAATTCAAAAAATGCTAATTAAAAAAAAATGTTGTCTACAACTAATCACTCAAATTTTCTATTGACTCACTTCAGTTGTATATCCTGAACTTTCTGTGGGTGTCAGGCGACAGTGGAGAGGAAGAACTTCCTCTTACAGGAAGAGGCCTCTAGCAGAACCACGGTCAGGGAAGGTGACCATCTGCCTCAACTGGTTTTGGAGTGAAAATAGACCAGAGAAATAAGTACCGACGTTTCTGAGCCAAAGATATCTGCTTTGGGAAGCAAAAAAAAAAAGCGAAGAAAAACAAAAAAAAGTTAATGACAGCAATGGAGAGCTGATTGCAGAAAGACGCTCACGGCAGCATTAGATGCTCGCTGCAGACAAGGTCCATGGCAATATAATTAAAGGGATCGCTAGGGGTCAGCCAGTTAAATTAATCTAATTTCAAAGGTAGCTTGGTTTTTTGTCTCTTAAACCCAAGCTGGGATGTTGTTCCACAAGAGAAATTCTAACGGAAGATGAGTACCTCCCATTTTAATTTTGCAAATTTTAGGAGCTACAAGTAAACCTACTGTCTGAAAACATAGTGCTCTGTTGGATAATATGACACTATGAGGTCTAAAAGATCCAGTGGAGAGACGTCACCAAGGGTTTTATATGTGAGGAGAAAGATTTATAGATTCTATTGTGAATTTAGCAGCAGGACTGTGTTTCCCGCTGGAAACATGTATGAAGTGAAAAGTATCGTCTGAACAGAGAATCCTGCTGAATACTGAGACTTAACTCCAGTGTTTGAAGAAGAGACATCAAACCATAATGTAGAAAACTGGAATCTATCAGTGAAATATGACTTAAGAGTGATGGGAAACATATGGAAAGTAAATTGAGAGTTAATTTTAAATATAAATATCAAATGGCTGATTTTGATATTTTTTGGAAGTAACACTTTGTACTTTTTTTCACATAAAGGAAAAAAAGGTTGTACGTTGTAAGCTATTAGCTGGTGAAATAATCAGACGCCATGCTTTGTTAACTCCTGGTCCAGATTTGTTAACAATGACAGAAAAAATATTTTCCACAACTTTTTTTTTTTTAAAGGAATATCCAGGCCCTCTCCAAAAATGTAATTTGTGACCTCACCCCCCACATTTATTGGAAAATGTTTTCCCCTCTTGAAGTCTTCAATATACTGTCATAAATTTGAGTTGTAATGGAAGAAGAAAGAAATCCAGTCCCATCTTCAGCTTTCTGAACCCAGTGGGTCTTGTCCACTGCATGGTACTGCATGTCTTGTCTCATACTTGCTAATTTTTCCACTGCAGATTTTGCACCCCTGTGCCTTTACCACACTACTGTGTCATTATTGTCAGTTTCAATGCTGCTACATCACTTTTTAGTTTCAGCTCACTTGGAGCCTGCTTGGAGGCCAAAAGTCATACCAAGTACCAGATACCAGATTTGGATAATCTAAAAGCAAAGAAAACAAAAAAAACAAAAACAAAGTGCATAGTTTTTGGTGAGCTGGAACCATGCAATTAAAAAGTATCATTAAGGACATTATAGTGCCAGTTTTGCATATGTACTAGTCAAAAGAAGTGTTGCGGCATAAATCCATGTATATAAAAACCAAAACACTGCAAGTTGTTTACATTTGTGCACTTCACGCATTTTGAAAGTCCTTAACAAAAAGCAGAGACACAAAACGCAAAGAACATTTTAAGGGTGTCTGCTATAGATGTGCTGTCTTCACTGATCTGTGCAGGTCTGTGATGTGCTGAATGTTTCACACAAGTTGCTCACTCCAGTCAAACGCAGTCACACATCCAGCCACCTCCCCCACCAGCCAACAGCAATACATCAAAAAAACACAATGAATGAAGCTGCAGTAAAACAACAACTGCTCCCTTCCACATTTTTCAGTCAGCACACTTACTGAGTAAAACACATGTAACACATCTAGAAAATGTCAACGACTTGCCAAGTTTCCTGTGCAGTTTGGTTTGTTGTTGAGCTTTGAATAGCTATAGTAAATATCTCCACAGTACTGGACTCTCCTTTTCAGCGATATTCTCATTATTTGATATAGTCTATTAGGGATTATTTCACCCCTGATCAGACCTGTGCCGTGGTGGATCACTGCTGCTCCACCATCTTTTTTTAAATACAATGAGGGGTTTAGTTGTAGGTCAGTGTATAGGATGCAAAAAGCTGCCTTTCTTGGATTGTACTGTGCAAACAGAGGAAACGTCGACACGACTATTTGCTTTGGACTCGCACCACCCACTGAAACACAAACTTGGTCATAATCAGAACTCTACACCATCAGGTTGAAAATGGCCCCACTTAAACAGAATGAAAAGAAGATTAAAGCAAACACATAAAGGACTACAACTCTCTGGATGTACTAGTCCAAGTGGTCCTGTGTAGTTGAAATTACCAGCCACCAGTTAATGGCAGCTCCCCTCCTTGATCTGGGTTCTTGTTGGATTCCAGCTTTCATGGCCTACGTTATGGGCCCAGGGGTCTTTAAAATGAACTTCAACTTTATCAGCCTTTTTTCAACACACATTCTTGTCTAATCATAGTATACCAATTTAACTCAAATTAAGATCATGAAGCAAATGTACACAATTTATACTTGAAGTACAGGCATTGAATACAATTTAGCAGGGAAAAAGAAAATGCCTCAATTTAATTACTTATTAATAATAAAATCAGAATTTTAAAAAATCAGTAAATTAAAATAAAGGTTATTTCATTTACTACAAAGAATCAAATTATGAGCTCTTTTATCCTCTTTCCCTACTGGTACTGAGGTTTGTGAGAGAAGAGCATGCATGGCCTGAGACACTTCCTCCTTTGGCCAAAGCAACTGTAATCGACTGTGGTGAAAATATCAAACTCAATACAAAGTGCTCTTTAGTATCAAGATGCATATTCAGCCACAGAGTGAACAGGGAAAAACAATGCAGGTTATCGGAATTGGATCTTCTTCCAGGTTTTTCTGAAGCCCATTTTTCTGACTGGCTGGGCCATAGCAGCTTTCTTTTCTTTCTCTGAAACAGTTTTTTTTGGCATCATTGTCTTGCTGGAACGTCCACTGTCGTTTCATCTTCATTAACCTTGTAGATGCCAGGAATTTTTATTTATTTATTTTTAAAGAAGAATGTCTTGGTATGCTTCCCTTTTAATCCTTCCTTTAGTTATGTGAAGGTTGCCAGTACTACATGCTGGAAAACAACCCCACTCTGTGATGTTTTCACCTTCAAACTTCACTGTTGGTCTGGTGTTTTTGGGGTGTTGTGCAGTGTCATTTTTCCTCCAAGAAATGTTTGTGTATTATGGCATCCTCAGTTCAGTTTTGGTCTCATCTGATCAGACTGTAGTCTCTCCTTGTCCAAATATTATGCAGCAAACCAAACAAGGTTCAGCATTTCTTTTCTACAGCGATGGAGACTTGCATGGCGAGGATGGATCCAGACCAGTTAAATGTATTACTAATTGTTTTCTTTGAACAGTTTTACCTGTTAATTCCAGCTCTTTCTGAAGCTCGCCACAAGTGGTCCTTGGAGAACCTTTCTTTTTTTTCCCCCATCTCTTTTTTTTAAACGACTGTCTGCACATACAATATAAGAAGCCAACAGAGTAGATGATTCACCATCTGATCAGCAGCAGTTAACAGGTTATATTTCATATCTCATATTAGCTTTCTTTACACATGCAAAGTGTAGCCCACGTGATGTAACTTTCATTAAAAAAACAAAACAGTATGATGGTCTTACTCCTTTAAATGAAGTTCATGTGGTGGTCCTTCTGGACAAAAATGTCTGTTACTTTTTTGTATAAGTCTTCCTTGTCTTCTTCCAGTTTTAAAAGTATCATCTCATTGATCATTGACAGTAGATGCTCTGGGCTCACTACTGCCTCCTGCCATGAGGCAGGAGAACTGCAGCCTCACTTAGTGCCTCTTCACTGCCGTTGTAAGATTGCTGAGCAAACGAAAAAGGTTAGGCACATATGTACATCAGCTAAACTATGGAAAGTGTTTGAAACATTTGATTAGTGACATACAGAGAGACAGTAACATGCTCTAATTGCCTGGCAGAGACCATGCAAACTGAACTGGTTTCAGCTTCATGAAGGAGAGGAGACAGAAAGTAACTCTGGTATGTTGAAGTAAAACTCCATCCCGACCAGGTTTAGCTGACAGAGTCAGTTACCATGGTAACGGACTCTGAGTATCAGTTACCTCAGTTTCTGAAGCGGCTCAACTGAACCCTCTGGCTCAGACTTCAGTAACCTCGCTTTGTGAAATGGACCCCAGATCACTCTGTACACCTGATTAGATGCCCCTGTAGTCTTAAGCAAGCTATGATTTCAGAATAGCGCTGCCACCTGTGATCAGTGACAAACCTGATTGTAACTCGGTTTGAAT
Source organism: Arrhamphus sclerolepis (assembly GCA_037176975.1). Classification (NCBI taxonomy): domain Eukaryota; kingdom Metazoa; phylum Chordata; class Actinopteri; order Beloniformes; family Hemiramphidae; genus Arrhamphus; species Arrhamphus sclerolepis. The sequence continues at coordinate 9,920 of JBAMYA010059003.1, read as the reverse complement.
CCGTGGATGGTTCTGCAGTTGCCTCTTTTTCACCACTGCCAGTGTCTCCACTACTCTGCCATCTCCTCTGAAGTTGGCACCTCATAAGATTATCTATTAAACAAGGTTTGTTTTTTTCATATGGGCATCATTTGTGTATGTTTATGGAGGTTAAAAAAAAAACGAAGCTAAACATGAAGCCCAGCACCCCATTAACATCCGGTGACATGAAAGATGAGAGAAGATCAGGGTGGGCTGAGATCTACCTCTTGATGTCCTATTGCATAATGGTGTTGAATTGCAAGACAAACCTTCAAAACATCAGAGAAGGTCCCATGACTTACTGACCCACAGACCACCATACTCCCCTCCTGCCCCCTGCCCTCCCCACATTCCAACCTGCATTTAAAGGAGTGGAACTCAGAACCTTTAGGATGTGTCGCTGAGTAAACATCTTCTGTTCAATAGTGATAGTTATGACTGCTGTACAGTGAGCCACTAAAACATTGCCATTTGAAAACCAATTTCTTTTATTCTCACAATATCAATTCAAACAACATGCAGTAATATTATATAATATTAAAAATAACACTAAAATGTGTTAGGAAATAATGTACCAGATTCAGAGACTTAAAAATTAAAGTACAAAAAAGTACAAAAATATTTCTAACATGTTTAAAGGATGCTTTTTTTCCTTCTCTTTTATTCTTTAATTTTCATTTATTGCCCATTTGGGTGTTCACGGATTGCATACCACAAGGTTTGAATCATATACTGGTTTTAAGACACTTTTTGGATGAGTAAAGTTTAAAAAGGGAAAGACAAAGCGCTCAGTAAACAGCAATCAACAGGTCAAATGTTTGAAGAAATATTATAGCAAAGCAAGGTCATTTTAAAAGTACGAAAGATACAAGGATAATACTTGTTTTCCTGCTAAATCTGTCTTTTCATTAATTAAAACATTCATTCATTCAAGAAAAAAAACATTACTAAAAAATGATCTTTCCCTTACGGTATATGCTGCATATGGCATTACAAGGGTCTGCAAAATGCTTCACATTGTTTCTCATTTACCCCTTAAGGCAAACAAAAATGTACACTACAGAGATTCTGTTAAAAGACAAAACCACTGTAACCTGCATTTCACTGTCATCCCCTAGACTGTAGATTAGACACCTTAGTGACACCTTGATCACATGCTGTCTAGAGCCATACCGGGGACAGGAACAAATGAATTTTTGAGTGGGTTAGTCTTACGTCTCAGCAACCAGACGGAAGCTTAATCTGTGAAAAGCAAGCGTGTGTGCAGTCGTCTGGAATAGTCTGAGCCTATCTGGTGACTCTGGTTCTATACTGGTATGAAGGTTCATTTAACCGTATTCCTGCAATCTTACTGCACAACCTCACAATGTTGTCCATCTGCTTTTTATTTTTTATAGAAAGAGAACCAAAGCAGCAAACAAAATAAAATGTTAAAATAGACTCAAAACAAGAATAAAACATTTCCATAAAACACTCATCAATATTAAAACTCCACAGTTTTCAATAAAAATACATGAGCTGGCGGGCCTTAGCACATAGGCCCACTGTCTTTCTTTCATTATATATATTTTTTCTATAATAACTAATATATATAAATAAATTTAACATAATCTTTAATCTACTTCTTTCTTTACTATCTATAAATCTATTTACTTTTCGGGTGAGAAGGAGGTGTAAGGATTTTTCGAACATTTCTGTGAATCTTTGTGCTGTTTTGAAAATAGTTCAATAAACAGAGTTAAAAAAAAAAACCAATTCCTTCTGCTTTCTGTTTTGCAGTTTGGTGCCGATGCAGACACATGACTGGCCTTTTAGCCAGCAAGCCAGCAATTAGACACAATTAGAAATACAATTTACAATTTCTTCTTTGTAGCGATATAGTTTTTGTTGCACAGTTCCAGCAGCAGGACTGCCTGTCTCTTCTCATTATATCTTCGTTGTTATATCTTCAGCAATGACAGTTGACCACAAGTAGACTGTCACAAAGCTCTTCTGCAGTTATGGCCTTTATATTCAGCCTCTTGCTGAATACGGTAACCTGATGCAACAAAGATGAACCAAAAATATTGTTGTGTTTCTTGTCAACTTCCCACCTCTGTAAAACGCGACAAACTCCTATCCCGACGACACTGATTTGATTCTCTAACATAATATCTCAAATGACGCTGTTATGTTTTCTGGTTGTGACTGCAACAAAACCAAAAGATTAACTTCTTTTGTCATACTTCTTGTATATGCCTGTACTCACAGAGCAGTGAGTTGTGTCTGTGAACGATTTGTCAAACTGTAAGTGCATTCCAGGCTTGAATGATTGATGTGTCGTCTGCCTCAAGTACTGGACTACTTCTTAGGAAGAGTTATTGTTTGTTTTAAAACATTACTGAAGCAGAGTGATGCGTAAACTGTGATTACACCAGCCAGTACTGAAGTACACACTTATCCGCATGCACAGAATACGTCGCGTCTAATCAAATGACGTGTTTGGGATTAATAGCCGTATATGATTTTGATAGACACTTCTACAGTCTACTTCTACAAGCCAGCAATAGGAATTCACCAAGCAAAATACTATCTAATAATATACTCGTATTCAAGTATTCATAGTGGCAAGTTGAGCCAAACAAGTATTCAGACGACTGAAACACAGACATGAAAGATCTTTTTTCTTTCTCTCTCATTTTCGGAGTTGTTTTCCTTGAGTCTTGACACTGATGTTTTCAGTATTACAACATTGCAAGTGGTTGATTAGAATGTGTATTCCACATGTGTTCATAGTAAGTAGAAGTTGTTTTAATGTATATTTGTGTGTGTTGGATATTTTAGTGTTTGAAACTGAGGTGTAGCTGTGGTCACGGGGGAACAAGCCCAGACTCAACATTCCCTCGTTGTGTGTCCACAGGGCAGGTTACGGGTCCTGTCCTCCCATTTTTTACTGGTTCACTGGTCACTAATGTCAAAGAACAATTTCTTAATTTGTTAAAGCTTTTGTTGCTTAAGAGCTGCACGTATGTGGCATCACGTATAGATACTTTTATCAGAGATCAGTTGAATAACAACACAAAAATTACAATAATTTGTTTTTTTGTTCAAAAAAATTATGAGAAATTATATGTATAAAAAAATATTTTTTAAATATATCATGAATTAACCAACTATCAAAAGACTTCATTGCCATCCACTAAATTAGTTACAAGAATATTTAACACATCTACTCATCTCTCCAGAGTAATGAGAGATACTGAAGACACAAATACATTCAGACTGAAAGAAGCAACTGATCAGCAGAAGTGAAGGGCCACATTGCATCAACCAACACACGACTAGCACAAATGAGGATACAGACATTCCCCATGGTTAACAGATAAAGTATTTAATTAATACATGTACGTTTATCCTTATTCATTTTCCAAAACAAAGAGACATTGTACTAGCCTCCATGCATTAGACGAGCCATTTTCATTTAACCTCATTATCTGCTACTGCAATCTAGAGTATGGATGGATGGATGGATGGATAGATAGATGAACTTTATAAATCCCTTGGGAGAGTTGCCTCAGGAAACTGGCATTCCAGCAAGAGAACAGCACTGTACAGTACGAATACAAAAAAGAAAGTTGAATTGCTGTGCAGTGACTGGAGAGGCTGCCATCTCATACAGAGCTGAGTAGAGATGAAAATGGCGATATATTTGATTGTTAATACAAAGTACCCCAGGTTCCCTGATGCCTAACCACATCCTCCAGGTATCCCATGACAGGAGGGATAAATGTAATCTTCCCAGTTGTGTCTGGGTGTGGCCAGCAGTCCTCTCACAGTTGAACGCATCTGGAATGTTCTGCTTTGAAACGGCAGCTGTGAGAGTTACGGATGAACAGTAAAAAGGAATACGCCTTTGCAAGCACAAGCATAATTATTTAGATTTATCCCACATTAAACACGCCTGATGGTTTGTAATTGGTTGTCAGTTAGCAGATCACAAACAGTATATGATTAACTGTATATCTCATTTCCTTTGGTGCTGAAAAATCACGCCTTAACTTCTGAATACCATAATCCTGACGCTGCCCAGACTTAAATAAGACTTTTCAATTTTGCCTGTGAGATTTACTATATTAATTATGGATCATGTCCACTGCATGCACCAAAACCATATATAAAGGAGTTTTTAAAAGGTTTAACTAATTGTAGCAATTGTTGGATAAATAAATGAGAAGGCAAACTATGTGTATCAATACATAGTGATAGTGTTAAGATAGTGTTGAATATCAATTCAGTTCAATTAAATCAAACCCATTAATACATGAAGGGAAATTATATGTTTTAATAAGTCTCACTGAAGGAACTGTTGTTGAACCACTGTGTTGTGAAGATGATACTATAAATATAAAATATAAAATGTTCCTCTTTGCACAGTCAGCTCTCGGTGCTCCAGAAAAGTCTTGAGAACGGAGCCAGTCATATTTATGTTATTTTCTTTTCTGTTTCCTGACAGCTAATTTCAGTTTAATTCAGTTAAATGCAATATCTTTTTTAAATTCCAAAGGGAAATGATATTTTTTCAGTCAGTGTGCTAAATAAATCATGAGTAGTGACTAAATTATTTTATCATTAGTGGTGGTTGCAACTGATGGTGCATTTTTTTTGGCTTTAGTAACTTTTATTGACAGTAAAACGAGAGTAATTGGGGCAGAAAGAAGGAGGAACAAATGCAATAAGAAATCAACAAGCCGGGAGTCACACACGTGACCTATGAGGCTACTGCCTCGTAGAAGGTCCCCCCTTTTTAACCACTCTGGCCCCTGATGGAACATTCTCACAAGCAAAATCAGGTCCAGGGTCTTGACAACACACTTATGATACCTAAGATATGTCTGATCATGTTGTGTACACTTAAGGAACTAAGCTTCCTCAAGAAATATAGTCTCTCTGATTTGTCCAAACTGAAAAGAGGCTGCACTCATCTGGGGCTTTGCAGTTCTTTGCTTTTCTGTCTTTCCCGCATTAATGGCTACCAGTTACAAAAGTAGACAGTCGTCAGTGTACCTGTTGAAATAGTGGGAACGTAGCATGGAATTCCTCGTGAGGTTCAGCGTGTTCACATTCTTTCCCTGTTTTCTTTCCTCTCACGCCAAATGTGTACTTTCGAACTTCTTCTGTGTAGAGATCTTTTGGCTACTTTACCCAGTTCACACCAGCCAGGAAGGGATAGATGTGTAGCTTTTTTGCTTTGGAGCCATGTGATGAAAACTCCACAAGATTGCAGTAGTACGCCATGGTTTTTAAAAGGTAGAAAATTACAAATAGCACGTATCGCTTATTTTAGCTTATTGTCTTTTTCACTGGAAGTGGTTGTGTCTGCAAAAAGCCCCAAATGCAACACATTACTGTCTCTTAGTAGATAAAAATATCACCTTTCACTTGGGTAGCCACAATTCCAGGGGTCACTAATAGGTGAACCGCGGTTTGGGTCTGGACCCAGAAGCCATCGCATACAGATATGGACCTACAGCCAAAACAGAAGAAAACTCACAAGATGCTTCTATTTAAACCTGTGCAGCTTTTGTCGTCTTTAGGGTAATGGTTTAGTGAATAAGGAATCACATAGACCAATTGCATGTGCGTTAAATGATCCCACATGATACCACTCAACCAATCAAGCCTGTGCATTCCACACAGTACACACTGTCTGACCGATGAGAGAGTTGGAGGCAAGTTATGAAAAGACGGTAGAGGGGGAAAAAAAAGAAGAAAACTGATACATGACAGAAGAATGGAAGATATACAGACCACCAATTTGGCCAAAGACCGAAGATGGAGAAGGGTCAAGAAATATAAGAAACAAATGGCCCTCTCCAAAAAAAAAAGAAAATTAAAAGAAAAGTGGACAGTAAAAATAAAGCATTTTAATCCAGAATGGATAGACTTATGTCTGTTCATACTTTCCACTGGGAGCACTAAACCAGTATGTGTCTCATATGTTCAGAAATCAAAGCTCTTATTAAAAGTGCAGACGTAAAACACTAATAGGACAAAACACTCAAATCTGATGTGACAAGAGAGAAGAAAAGCAGTCTCAGAGTCCAGTATGATGATTCCACAAGGAACCTGAGTCACACTTTGACAACTCAACAATATCCTCCTGAATGTTCCTCAGAGTTTCTTGGATTTTGGGTCGGCACAAAAATCACTTTCAGTAAGCAGTAACTGATACACTACTTAAGGGAAAACACAAACAAGTTTAGTGATGAAGAAAATACTCATGTCAACTTCATCTGACACATAAAGTGAAATATTGACTAGCTAACCCACGTAGGTGATTCTGTGGATGAATCCGTTGACATGTGTGATGATGTCCAGCTGTAAAGGCTCACAACACTTTGCAGTGATGCAGACATCAAGAAATGTGATTGGTAGATTTGTTCTTCTTTGTTTTCAAATTTCCTGCTGTTATTTCCTTTGTTGTTTTCAAGTTGGGTAGTGCGATGGTTAGCTACAATGTCAGTTAAAAAAAAACAATTAATACTAAACATGTTAGCTTCCACTCACGTAAAATATACTTTATTTGCTCAGTTGGTATTTCTGAGCTACATGTAGGACGTAAACAAAAGGAAACGTGGCAGTACGAGCTACGGGACTGCAGACAAAGAACCCACAATGCCATGCGGTTGGTGGTGTCCTTACAGAGTAATATGGACAATACTGTAGAAGTATAAACACCAGAGACAGCTTAGGCGCCATGCATCCAGGCCTATGAATGTGAACCTCCACAGGTATAGCAGAATAACCCTGAATATGTTCAAGTCCTGGTTTAAAATCCTGACAGGACAAGTTAGAGCTCAGTTCTTACAAGAAAGTGAGGGAGCTGAATTTCAGAGGATAAAGGTGAGAATCTAAAACTCTTCAGTTGTTAAGATGTATTATCTGTAAAATTGTTTGAAACTGTTGAGTAAAGAAGGAGTGAAGTGAAACAGTAAAGGAGAAATCAAGGAAAGAAAATAAAGGAAATTTTATCCCTTTTATTTCATTTTCTGAAGTTAATTAGTTGAATATGCAGAATTTCAAATTTTATTTATTTCCTCTTATTTTGAAAAGCAGCCCTACTTTTATTTAGAAAATAAGAGAACATAGTACATATTGGCAGTCAAACAATATGTTCAGTTCTATGTAACTTGACAATAATATTGTCAAAATGTTTTTGGATTTTACCAAATTAATTTGATTTTACAGCCAGGTATTGTTCATATGTCAATGTTTACACAACTACTAGGCTCCATAAATGCATATCCCATTCGATAGTTGGACATTATGACCTTCCAGACCTTTGCTTTAAGAAATTTTCATTAACCACTTTCAATTTCAATTGTGGACCTCTGCTGTATTGAATTGAGTAATATTTTATTAGTCCAGAACGGGGAATTGTATTGCATTTTTGCAGTATAAATTCCTGTTAATAACTCCATGTTATTAGGAAAACATGCACTATGTAATATCATAGTTTAAAATGATGATGATGATATGTCTTCTGATATACAATAGTTTCACACCCCAGATTTGGTAGCTGTGTGGAACTCAAGACAAACAACTTTTAGACATACATTACTATTACATGCCCAACAGGAAGTGAGACATTTTATATTATAATCAATATCAATACCAAATAAATATTATGATTAACTGAACAAGCAATAATTATGCTTTTTTCCCCCCATTTGTTCCTCTAATATACACAGACAGTTTTAGTTTCTAAAATGTAATTTTAAAAGAAACAAGGGGAAAAGCACACAGATTACCGATTTTTACTCATTTATTGAATATTTGAAACGATTGAGATAATTCACATTGGCAATATTATGTTGCCTAAAAGCTCTTAGTGACAGTTTCAATTACTTTTTGATTTTTTTGCTCAACCCTACGACCATTAAATGTCTTAATGTCGTAATGTCCAAAATAACTTCCTGCATGCTGAAACCTTAACAGACTGGTATTTGGGAAAAGTATTGGTTTAGTCTGATTTGATGTGAGTCAGTGAGAAAGAAAAGGTTGTGTGTTTTTATACAGCGTATGTAAACCTCTGGTCACAACTGTATATGACTGGCAAAAGTTGTTTGTTTGTTTGTTTGTTTGTTTGCTTTCAGTATTTTGTGTGCCATCTTGTAGTTTGATAAATGGAAATGCATTTGATCCTGTATACCAGCTGCAAATCAGTTTGGAGGAATTTCCACTTATTGCACCAGCTTGAGCTTGTGGATGTTGGTCGTTTTACTGACATGACAACGCTCTCTCTAGGTCGTTCCACATTATATTTGTAGGATTAAGGTCAGGGCTTTGTCTTGACAAATCCAAAACATTAGTTGTTCTTCTTTAATCGGAGGAAGACATGACGTAAGAATGTTGTCTTACTTCATGACCCACGCTCACATGATATTTAGTTTACAGACAAACATGAACAACAACAATAATAATAATAATCACTTGTTTACTGTATAGTGTCTTTCAAGTTAAGGAACCACTAAAGGTGGTTTTACAAAGCAAAGCAGTGCTCTCTGACTGTCTTACACACACAGACTTGCACAGACACAAACTCCTTTATTAGATTTATTTATTTATTAGGAAATTATTCCAGTAATTATTCCTATTATTAATATAACTACTCCTATGAATGAGCCATGATCACAGTTCATGTAAATGTATCTTAGACAAGATTTAGGGTGACCAGTGAGCATAAACAGCATGTTTTTGGACTGTGGGAAGAAGCCAGAGTATGTGGTGTACACCTATGCAGGCATGGGGAGAAAATGCAAACTCCACAGAGAAAGACCCAGCTGAACCAGGATCCAACTGAATCTTCTCACTGTGGCAACCACTGTACTATTTTGATGCCCATCATATCATCAGACATTAAGTTTCTCTCACCTGACCCTATCTGGGGACTATAAAGTTCATGACATCTTTCAGTCTTGTGAACATAAAAAGCTCTTTTTCTAAGGTCCTTTAGTAAATACAGTCCCATCTCAGAGGATCAGACTTCTCCCTCTTCTGCAAATATCAGAAAACCACCGCAGAATGCCTGACTTAAGTTTCACTATAGGACTTTACTAAACTGTATTGCAGTGGTTATTGTATTGAGTCTGTCCTGTCTGAGTTAAACCACAAAAACATTTACACAAGCCTTGGTTAAGAATGACTGACAGATATCTGAAGTCATAAACATATTTCATGGATAGAAATGGGACCCAATGACAGGAAAAGGTTTTAATCATATAGCTGAAGGTTGACCTGAAACTGGTTGGAACCTGGTGGGTGGTATGTATCATGCGTGGAGAAAAAGACCTGCCCTACAATTCCACTGGAGCACAAATTAGGATATCAAGATGTCTGACTACAACACACAGAGAGAGAATTCATGATTCCAAGATGGCTCTGGTTTGTGTGTTTCAGCATGGGTTGATAACAATCTGGATTATAGTACTTGCAAATAGTGGTTGAGAGATGTGTACGTCAGAACTCTATTTGCTGATATGTATCAGGAGTAGGATTGTGGCAGGTAATTGGAACACACAAAGAAAAAAACTACAAGAAACAAGGTTCAGAGTGAATTCGAGCACATTTTTATGTGGTTTGACCTTTCATCCACATGAAACTGGTGGTTTCACACACCACACTTTTTTGTCCCAGAGTGCGTAATCCTGAAGATGCCACTGGAGCATCCTCATAACAACCAAGCCACTATCTTTATGCCGTTATAGCTCCACTTCTCCAAACCCCTCTCCAGCTGGATCTTCTTCTGTTTTTTCACACCACATAGGATTCTGTGCATGTTCCCTGTCACTCTTGTTTCCTATATTTTTTTTTCTCTGATGCTCCGTTCTCTCCCTCACTACTCTCCAGTGACTGATGAT
>JBAMYA010058945.1:0-28749 GCA_037176975.1 Arrhamphus sclerolepis | reverse complement strand
CTTTCATAATATCCTTTCCTCGTGATACCATCTATTTTGTGAGGTGGAGGTGGACAATTCTCTTCCTGATATCTTGGCTGACTTCTTTTGATTTTCCCATGACGTCACAGAAGGAAGCAGTGTGTTTGAGGTGTGAGTTATCAGCTAGGTCCTAAGAAAATTAAAAAGACCCCTTTAGAAGTGGTTCAGCAGGATGGTTCTTTATGTATTGATATTGAAGATGTTCTGAAAAAAAATGGGAATCTGATTTTGGAGCTTGATTTTCTGGTAGTTTTGTTTCCCCTGAGTGGGATAATTTTCATTTAGAAAGGACAGTAGATCTTAAGAATCAGATAATTTTGTATAATCTTTTTGTTATTTGTTCTGAACAGGGTTTGGTTCCATCAGATTGGCAAAAATCTATAATTAAACCAATTCCAAAGTCACAAACTACTGATCCCTAAGTGCCTATGAACTATAGGGGCATTAGTCTTCTTAGTTGTGTTTAGAAACTTTACTCAAGTGTTCTTAATGATAGGTTGGTTAATATTTATAGAATCTTGTAATTTATTGGCAGAGGAACAGAACGGGTTTTGAAAGAAAAGAGCTTGTATAGATCATATATACTCTTTAACTACCATAGTTAATGGCAGGAAACAAAAAGGAAAGTTTATTTTTGCGTGCTTTATAAATTTTCAAAAAGCCTTTGTGTTAAGCGGGAATTGATGTGTGTTTTCAGTTATTAAAAGCAGGAATTGACAGGAAATTGTATAACGCTGTAAAAGCTATTTACCAAAATCCAGAATCTTGTGTTCAGGTGAATGACTACAGAACAGGCTGGTTCCCAAGACCATATGGTGTTAAACAAGGTGATATCCTGTCTCCTACTCTCTTTGCAATTATGTATAAATGTACTGAGTTAAGGACGCAGACGCGGGAGTGAGAGTGGGTGACATAAAAGTCTGTATATTACTGTATGCAGATGACATTGTGCTTATTGCTGAGAATGTACCTGATCTTCAGAAACTGTTAAGTACTATTTACTGCTGTACTGTTTATTGCTGGTGCAAAAAAATTAGGTTAAAGATAAATTGGGATGAAACTGAAGTTATTCATTTTAGAAAGCTGAGTCACACACTGACAACGTTTACATTTTGCTTTGGGCCATTATTTTGCCTATTACTAAAAAATATAAATATTTGGGATTTATTGTGGATGAACATCTTACCTTTGAAGAAAGAATAAAAGTCCAGCCAGACTCAGCTGGTAGAGCATTAGGTGCTGTTAAATAAAGTTAAATGTTGTTGTGACCTGGGCTATAAAACATACCCTGAACTGTACAGATCTTGTGTCTGTACAGTTCTAGATTATGGAGCAGGAGTCTGGGGTTACTGTCAATAACCCTATAGTGAGAAAGTCCAGTGTAGAGCCCTTTACTATTTCCTAGGTGTGCATAGAAATACTCCCAAACTGGCCTTATAAAGAGATATGGGATGGGAACCGTGTGAAGTTAGACATGTTATTTTATTTTGAAGCTGATAAGTATAAATGGGCTAGTGACATTCTACGTAAACCAAAATGACTAACTTATATTTTAATAAAGGATATTTCTGCTTTGTGCAACATGGAACATAACTAAAAAGGTTAGGTCAGTGGATGTAGTGCATGCACAGCTTAGATCCGGTACTTTGCCTCCAGCATTAGAAACTGAATGATTTCACTCAGTCCCAGAGGAGGATTGAAAATGTTCTCTATGTGATTTAAATGAAATTGAAATGCACTTTTTGTTTTATTGTCCTTGTATGTGATTCTTAGAAATCAATTGTTTGTTAAAGTCTTTGATGTTTACCCAGATTTCTTTTATCAGTGAGAATATCTTCAGGATTCTCACTATTGTTTTCCTGTTTCTCTTTATATTGTATTATTATTATTTATTTTATTGTATTTTGTGTGTTGTTTTTACAGTGTGTGTAAACCTCTGGTCTCAACTGTACACAGTGGTTTTAAAAAATAATTTTCTTAACAATGTAGCCAACTTCAGTCAACCCAAATGTTAATGTTTGTTTCGTTGTCATTAAAACAAACAAACAAAAAAAATTAGTTATTTTTTCATTCATGCTCCAATTAAGTGTAGCCTTAGGATGCTACAACACTGAGGTAATTTAAGAAGAGCATGCTGTGTTTATAAGAGCATTTCCAGAACTGTGATTACATTTATCGAAAATACATTTTATACAACTCTTCTGTCTTTCACAAAAATAAATTGGGATTGACTCATCATTAGAAAAAAAACAACAGTTTCTAAGGATGCACAGCTTGTGCTTTGGGTGTTATCTACAAATGTGCTAAAACAATTTATTTCTTCCAAGGTGCAATAAACCGAGGCCACAAAGTACTTTTTGGCATCCAGTAAGGATAACAATGTTTTCTCCTGAGACAACAATCTTAAGGTAAAAACAATGACTAAACACCACTTTTTATTATTTTGAGAACTTTGTGCTGAACATTTTCAGAAGTATTCTGAAAATATAAGAAGTTAGTCTGCTGGTCCCCTGTCATGAGCTGTATGAGATCTTAAATATTGGCTTCAACGGAGCAGTTAGGATAAAGAGCCAACCTGTGTCTGTCTCCAGGAGGAACTAAACCTGAAACTTCAGGAATGTTCCAGACCATAGAGAGATTCTGTGGTGCAGATCGGAACCCAGACGGGTAGAGCATTGTGAAGGGATTATTAGTTCCCATGTAGTCTCCGTGCCCTCCAGCCCCCCTTTTTCCAACTCCACACTCATCTTTGTGTTTGACTCTACTCCCTGGGTCTGCTGAACTGGGCAAATTAGGTCTTGCTCTTTATAGATTCCTTTTCCTTAACTACCTAATTCAGCATCTGTATGTCTGGTTAATTGGTAAAAAGGTAAAAAATTAAAAATTGCTTCGATGACGTTAACTTGAAAATGCTTGAAAGTGCCACATTTCTCAAGAGCACTTAGGACCTTAATTCTTTTAATGCCCTGTCCTTCCTTTCTAATAGTTTCAATCTGACCTGACCCTATGAGAAAGGAACAGTTTATCCTTGTTTGCAGTTTTGGCACTGAGGCAGTTTAAACCAGGAGAGGCAACAAACTTACTAACATTTCCAGTTTTTTTTTTTTTTTTTTTTTGACAGACTGATTTCATTTGTCGTTGTTGTTGCCAGGAGGATGAAAACAGTGGATTCAGCATCAACCTGATGGATTCTCTGTCCAGGGTTGCAGAAATCATCTGCTGAGTTTTGGCAAAGTTTATCTGTCTGGAACCTAGAAGTGGTGAAGACACTCAGATCACTCCTGAGTTGCTTGCACCCGTCTAGGGCCGCATTGAACCTTTTCCAACTCCTGTGTATGGTAGTCTATTTATGGTCCTTTTCATGCCTCACCTACTTTCAAAAACATTCCATTATTTGTGCACCATTAAGTTTGCTGTCGATGGATGTGAAATTCCCGCGCCACTCTTTCCACTCTCTCAGTCTTGGATGCAATTTTGACAATTTTGTGACTGCATTTCTGCTTTGTGGTCACAGAGTATTCTAGTAAGAGTAAAAAAAAAAAAAAAATGTATACATATATACACACGTACACACACACACACATATACACACACACACACACACACACACACATATGGGGAAAAAAAAAATCTGGTGAAGCCATTTGTGGACAGTGCTTACTTAATGAAGTATTTACAGCAAAGGAATACATAGTTTTTTTCATGAACAAATGCAAAAGAAGAATCAGCATCATCATCTGCTGTGCTCCTATTCATAAGTGTCAGGTTTTCTAGTGACACGGTGTGTCTCTAAGAAATGATGTGAGGTGTTTTCCATTGTCAGATCTATCTAAAAGACTATCAAACACAACAATAAGACGTCACAATTTACTGACAACAAATCAATGGTGTCTGCCTTGATTCCAGCTCTATTCTCTGTGTTGCTTTCTCCTGATGTCACCAATATGAAATCCTGTCTATTAGAACTATTAGAACAAACTTTGATGAATTGAAAAGTTATTAGGAGGCAGTAAAGTGATTTTCCTCAATTTGAATTGACCCATCTGCCTGTACACAATGGCTGTTGAAACAACACACTGTAACTGAGCAAAAGCAAATCAGTTAGGTTTCTTTGTCCAGATGCAGCAAATCTCTCTCTTTTTTCCCCCAGTTAAACCGTGTAAAAGTTCAAATTGTCTTAAAGCCACCCAGTGTTATGGTTTTGTTTGTTTCATACCTGTTTCATAATGCAAATTAACATAAAGATTATATTGGAGAAATGTTATTAGTGTTCACAAAAGACAATCTTTCCAGTATGAAAACATCAATAGTTAGCCTGAGGACCTTCACATATTCAGTTATTTAAAACTTTTAAAACTAAACCTACACTCACATAAATTCACATACATGTTAAATGGAATACATCATGAAAACTCCATTACTCTCTATAAAGTACTCATTTAAAAAAAAAAGAAAAAGGTATTTGGTCTCAGTATTTTTACAAGTGATTTTGATATTCAATTCAAACCAAAGCAGCGGCAGCACAAACGTGTGGGTTATGAAGGAGAACATCCCGCTGCAGCCACAATCTCCCCTGCAGCATTTTGGAGTTGACCGTGCCACTATTGATTTGATCTGGAGGGTTACTGAAAAGAAACAGTTTTAAACAATGCAGTACCAAACTCAGAGGTTTTCTGTAATTGATCAAGATAGAGCCTGTCTGCATTGATCATGACAGTGATTATACTAGCAACTTAGCTTGTGGTCAGTCAGTTGTTTCCCTGCTTCGCTTCACCTCACTTCACTTGTAATTAAAAAAAACCCAACATATGACCACACACACACACACACACACACACACACACACACACACACACACACACACACAATATATATACATATATATATATATGTACACACACACACATAAAAGAATAATACAGCATTTCTGGAATTCCCAATTCTCATTTTATTGTGTGTTTGCTTGTGTGTCCTATTAGTGGTCAGTTCATATTTTTGAAACTTAAATGAGAGAGAGAATGTATAGCTGTCTGTGACTTATATGTCTATATCTTTGCCCATTCTTCCTTTCCCCTCCACAGTTGTAATGTGGTGTTGAAGAGCAATACGAAATAAAAGAAGAAAAGACATAACTAAACAGAGCAAGAAAGCAGAAGACATAATGACACATTTCACAAAGCCATATCGGGCAACATCGAACCAAACACAACTAAATTCACTCATCGGCCATTTTATTTGGTATCCCTTGCTAGTAAAAGGTTTGACCCCCTTTGGCCTTCAGAACCGCCTTAATTCTTCATGGCATACTTTTAATAAGGTGTAGGAAACATTCTTCATAGATTTTTGTCCACGTTGACATGATAACATCATGCAGTTGCTGCAGATTTGTTGAGTGCACATCTATGATGTGAATCTCCTGTTCCACCAAATCCCAAAGGTGCTCTTTTGGATTGAGATCTGATGACTGTGAAGGCAAATGGAATACAGTGAACATTGTTATGTTCAAGAAACCAGTTTGAGATGATATGAGTTTTGTGACATGATGTGACATGGTGTATTATCCCGCCGGAAGTAGCCATCAGAACATGGGTACACTGTGGTCATAAAAGGATGGATATGGTCAGCAACAATACTCACGCAGGCTGCGGCATTTAAAAGGTGCTCAATTGGTACTAAAGGGCCCAAAGTGTGCCAAAAAAATATCCCCATGCCGTTACACCACTATCGTAAGCCCAGGCAGGCCATGAAATCCATGGTTTTATGTTGTTTATGCCAAATTCTAACCCTATTATCTGAATGTTGAGTTTTATCAGACCAGGAGATGTTTTTCCAATCTTTCACTGTCCAATTTTGGTGAGCCTGTGTGAATTGTAGACTGTTCTTAGCTGACAGAGTGGCACCCGGTGTGGTCTTCAAGGTTTCTTCACGGTGTGCATTCAGAGATGATATTCTGAATTCCTTAGTTGTAATGAGTGGTTGTTTGAGTAACTGTTGTCTTCCTATCATCTCGAACCAGTCTATTCATTCTCTTCTGACCTCTTACATCAACAAGGCATTTTCGTCCACACAACTGCTGCTTGCTGGATATTTTCTTTTTTTTTTCCAGACTATTCTCTGTAAACCCTAGATGTGGCTGTGCATGAAAATCCCATTAGATCAGCAGTTTCTGAAATACTCAGACCAGCCTGTCTGGCACCAACAACCATGACACGTTCAAAGTCACTTAAATCCCCTTTCTTCCCAATTTTGATGCTCAGTTTGAACTTCAGCAAGTTGTCTTGACCACCTCTACATACCTAAATTCATTGAGATGCGGCCATGTGATTGGCAGGTTAGCTATTTCTGTTAACAAGCAATTGAACAGACATAACTAATGAAGTGGCCAGTGAGCGTATTTCAAGAGAAAATGCCATGTCAAATATAACCAAATGTGCTCTTGCTGGTTACCAAAAAAAAAAAAATTTGAGTGCATTGTGACAGGTTGATGTCATTTCCTGTTTCTGGTGTATACCACTCCCACCAGTTGCTTTAAACTGAGAAGATGTGCAACTTTTCTTGAACTATTTTCTGTGTGCTACTCAGAATGCAATAATTTATAAATTCCATAAACCCATACTTTATTCAAAGAAAAACATAAAGAACATTGCAAATGTTGAAAATGAGATATTTTACCATTTCATTAAAAAATATTATCTCTTTTTGAATTTGAAGGCTGTAACACATCTCAGTAAAACAACAAAAGGCTGGAAAACAAAGCTAACAACAAAATGTTGGAAAAGTTAAAAAAGATAAAAGGAATGGAGCATTTGAAAACTGATCAGCTTGGATGTTCTGCAACAAACTGCATCAAAAAAATCTTTCTAAACCTAAAATTGCAAATATTATAGACTATACCAAGATCCCACAATCTAAAGTACATAATATCATCAAACAATTTAGAGGGAAGGAGTGACTATGCATGAAGGACAAGGCTGAAGGTCAAAACTGGATGTGCGTGAGCTATTAGGCCCTAATAGATTGCATTAAAAACAACTGGATTCTCTATTGGACATCAGTACAGGGGCTCAGGAACACTTCCAGAAATCTCTGCCATCATACAAAGAAGAAGCCCTGTGAACATGATCTAGAAATGCTGCCATGTTCTCTTTGCCAAAGCTCATCTACAATGGTCTGAAGCAAAATGGAAAAATGTTCTGTGGTCAGATGAATCAAGATTTAAAATTCTTTTTGGAAACCATGGAAGCAGTGTCCTGGAGACTAAAGAGAAAGGGGGCCATCCAGCTTTTTATGAGCAAAGGGTTCAAAAGCCTGCATTTCTGGTGGTATACTGTTGCATTGGTCTATGGCGTGGGCAGCTTACACATCTGGTAAGACACCATCAAGGCTGATGGCCACATCGAGGTTTTAGAGCAACATATGCTCCTATCCAGACAATGACATCAGGGAAGGCCTTACATATTTCAGCAAAATAATACTAAACCACATACTGCACCCATCCCGACAGCATGGCTTCACAGGAGAAGAGTATGAGTGCTGAACCGGCCTACCTGGGCTCATGTCATCAGAGGACACAGCAATCAATATTAAGTTATGTGGCATCAAAGTAACTATGGAAACTGCGTCTAATGATGATGATTCCAAGAGGAAGCATGGAGACATCATTCGTGTGCAGTCCACACCTGTCAATAGAAAACAGCTGGCACATCATAAAATGGAAAATCCAGCAAAAAAGGCCCAGGATGCTCATTAATAAATGCTGCATACATACAAAATAGGCCCTGAATGTTATGCATGTAACTTTCAGCGAAGAGATAGTAAACTATTTAAAAAAAGACTTGAAGGGAGAATTTGTGTACCTTTAAGCAAATTTGAACCTTTTGCACAGACATTTTGGAGACGAGAAAACTGGTGACACAGATGGTGAGGTGGTAAATTGAAGCCATGTTCATCTCATACATTTAACTTCAGTTCTCATCAGACTCTCAGACTGAGAGTTAGGCAGTAGTGAAGTTGGGGTGGGGGATGCCCGATGTGTCAACATGCGACGCTGGATGTGCGCGTCACTAAATGGGAAGAAAGGGGTACCTGATGTGTCAACATGTGAGGCACAGGACAAAGCGTCAATATATAATGAATTGGGAGTGAGAATGCATTGGATAAACAAAATCATCCAGTAATTCCACAATGAAAGAGGGGCCCTCATAAGAAGCAAGAAACTTCTGCACTGTATTTCTAACTTTCCTTGTGCCCTTAACCAGGTGCCAGACTGGAGCATCAAGCTCATAATATGTTTGGTGAATGATTTTGTCTTTTTTGACTCACCACAGATTTTCCCAGGCTAGCTGGTGGGAAAATGCCAGTCTCTCTTGAAGATGTAGAATGTACTGTGGAAGACAGGGTGCAGAGTCACTTGCTGGTGGGGGGCCAGCATGGGTTCTGTAGTTTCCCACCCAAACAGCATCATGTTAGGAGGGAGACCTGTGGAGCTGTGTTTGGTTATTCTACTGTATATGCCATGAGTGCATAAAGGATCATTTCATCCCAGTCCCAATGACAGCGTTCAGCTGTTGTGGCCAAAAGTTTTTTGGAGCATAGCATTAAAATATTCAACCTGGCCATCCAAATGTGGACGCGAGGGGGTGGTTCGTGTTTTCTCTATTTCTAACAGCTCACACATACCCCGGAAGACAGCTGATTCAAATTTAGTTCTTGGTCGCTGTGCAGAGTGTGGAGCTCCATATCGATACACCAATTCTGAAACAAGCTTAGCTGTCACTATTGAAGTCTGTTCATTCATAGTGGGTAAGCTTCCACCCACTTAGTGAAATTATCCTGCACTACAAGAATAAATTGGTTATGCCTCTTGGTTTCATTCAGTAGGCCCATGAGGTCAACTGAAATCATTTCCATTAGGGCACCAACCTGCACTGAACCCAAAGCTACTTGGGGGGTTTTCCTGGATTGGGCCTTTGCAGCACAGCCGGTACAGGTGTGACACCACAGAGTAACATCATCTTTCATATTGAACCAATAGTACCTGACCCGAAGGCCTGCTAGGTTTCTTTCTCCACCAGAGTGACCCCTTCTGGACCATTATAGAGCTGCTCCATCACAGAAGTGTGGTACTTATGAGGCAGAAATATCTGTGGGTAAAACTCTTTACCTCCTGTGAAGTAGAATTTCCTCATCTAAACACCATCTTTAAGATACAGCCTTTTGATTGGGACCAGAAAACTTGGTGGCTGGGCTACAAGCTGCTATTCCTGTCCAGCATGGCCAACTACTTCCAGTCTCCATCCACCCCCACACTGGTGCTATACCTGGATCAGTCTTTTGTTCTGCAATGAGCTGTTCTTGAGTCCAACCAGTGAACAGATTAGGCTGAGGGGTGTCACTCACCTAATGGATCTGAGGGTGAGCTGAGGTGTTGCCAACACCCCCACTAGTGGTTGCCCTGTGGATTACGCTTTATTCTGACAAATGCTGCTGAGCTCCGGAACTGGGACTGTGCATATGGAGAGGACCTCAGCATTCTGGTGATGATGCCCTGGCTGATAAACTACCTGAAAGAAATACTCAGCCAATTTCTCAAGCCAGCAAGCAAGCTGTCCCTTTGGCTCTTTCAGCCTCGTCAACCAACACAGGCTGCTGTGATCAGTCCAGATGGTGAAGGACCTGCTGAGAAGATATTGTCTGAAATGGGAGGTTTATTCCACCACAGCCAAGAGTCCTTGTCTAGTGGTGCAATAATTTTGCTCTGTAGCTGATAACCTTCTGTTCCCATAAGCCAAGACTCTCTCCTCACCCCCTTGCACCTGGGAAATAACAGCTTCAATACCGCAGTCACTGGTGTCTGTGTCCAGCAACAACTCTCCACTGTCCATTGGGTACCCAAGGGCCTGTGCTGAAATCAAGGGCCTCTTCAGCTCCTCAAATTCCCATTGGCATTCAGCAGTCCAGCTAAACCAGGTATATTTTTTGGTGAGATGAAGGGGCCTTGTCACAGTCGCAAAAGTTTACTCAAATTGTCTGTAATATGAAGCCAGCCCAATAAATTGCGACGCTCTGTGGTGTGGGCCACACCTGTACCCACTGATTCTTCTGAGGGTTGGTGGTTATGCCCTTTGAAGATACAATGTGTCCCAGTAAGTGGCTTGCTCCCTGAAGAGGCAGCATTTGGATGGTTTCAGTTTTAAGTGGGCTCCCCAAAGCCTGGAGAACACATGGCTGAGCCGCTCCAACATCTGCGTGGTGTCCCGCCCCAGGACAATGATGTCATCAAGGTAGCCCAGACAAATTTCCCACTGCAGCCCCACCAGCACACGATCCATTAACTTCAGGAATGTTTTTGGAGCGTGACATAGTCCAAAGGGCATTACATTCCATTCAAACAGGCCCTTTCTTGTACAAAATGCAACAGCCTTACAGGCCCTGGGAGTCATTTCCACCTGCCAGTAACCTCAGGTAAGATCAAATGTGCTGAAATATCTATCAGTGGACAATGTGTCTAGTGTGTCCTGGATACATGGTCGTGGATAAGAATCTTTGATTGTCCATTCATTCAGAGGCCTGTGGCTTTGATCTTTCTTTGATCTTTCACCATCACGATGGAGTCAGCCCAGCTACCGTTGCTGGGTCGGGCCAGGCCGACTTTGAGGCTCTGCTGGAGCTGCTAGTCAGCTGCTTTTTGTTTTTCCTTGGCCATCTTGCGTGGTGGCAGTTTTACAGTCAGCCACGGGGTGGTCCATATGTCATCCTGCACGACATTGGTACAACCCAGATTGGTATGACTGTATGACTGCAGCAGGTGGGCCAGTTTAAGGTGGTCATCCTCTGGCAGGCTTTGGCATCACTCAGCACACAGGCTCTGCAGGTGGACTGGCACAGAGACATAGTCAGGGTGGAGAAACGCAGGTGAAACTGGGGTTTCTGGCGTGCACTGTACCTGTTCTCCAAACACCTGAGCTGGCTGTATGATTCCAGCCACAGTCCCTTTCTTCAAATTGACAGGTGCAGTTCCTGGGTTGAAGACTCTGATGGGAATGCCAGCTTGCTGTTGAGGATGCACTGCAACATGAGCCATAACAACATGATGTCTTTTAGTGAAGCATTTAAATGGACTTAAAAGCATGTCTTTGTTGGCAGCATGACAAGCACACAGGAGTCCTGGTACAACATATTCGCACCCTGACTGCAGAACTGTGGCGTGTGCCACTCTCACAAGGTGTATGTCAGATGATTATGTTTGAGCATTTGGTTGGAAATAGCAAGGGCCCGAGTGTCTTCTTTGCAGAAATCCCACACCAGAGCAGCTATGACAAATCAGTTCGTTGGTGTTTACTTTAGCATGCTTTGGGCTATAGTGCCCCTGTTGGTGTAGTTTATGTTCCCTCTCATAGAGTTTGTTGGTGGCACCGTCAACATCATCACGTACCACAGCCACCCGGGCACTGTGGGCTGTTGGACCTCTGCCGCCAGGTCTCATCAGATCTGTTATAGCTCGTGCTGCCCTTTAGGTGCTTTCATACTTGCGTGCAATCTCATATGACTTTGCCAGGGTATGTAGTTATTCTTCAAGTAGCGTTTGGACTATTTCAGGATCTGCAAGGGCATTGGTGAAAACAGCCACCCTCATTCGGTCCCTCTCCAGCCCTGTGCAGTCCTCATATGCACAGGTGGGAGCAGGACCGCCCCGTGCATATGAGGACATAGATATTGTCTCTAAGAATGTGCAGAGCTTCATCTGGTTTCCTGAGTCTCTGCCTCAGTTCGATGCCAAGAGCTGCAGCAACGTCAGAACATGGACCATATGCAACTTCAACCTCCTCCGCAATCCGCTAGTAGTTCCAGCTTGCAGACCTCGTGTTTTTATGAACAATTGCACCAGCTGCACCAGTCAAACAGCATATGAGCTGCACAGCCATGGACGTTTCTGTCCAGTGATTAGCTTGGGCTTGAGCTCTCAAATCGCTAAGAATTTTTTTCCATGAATGAATGCCATCAAACTGGCCTGGCTGCAGTGTAGGGATTCTTTCTTTGTGTGTGTAACATTCATCACTACTTTCCATGTGTCCACATAATGCACTACAAGGGGAAGCAGTGGGAGACATGCTAACACTGTTGCAGTCTGTAGTGACATTTATTTACCTCAAGTATATGCTTGTTCAGATCTGCTGGCATTTGGCAAGATGGAGGATGAGGAATTGTTGAAGAACACATGGTGTACTGTGTATTACACTCTGCCAAAGCAGCCATGTTTGTGTGGTGGGAGCAGCAGGCATACAGTAATCACAGACAAAAGGTGTTGGAAGACCAACTAGTGGCCTGCTAGCATTGTTAGCAATCTTCATGCAGTTTCCATTCAAATTAATAGCTTGCGGAACTAGTTCACCTCCAGTACTATTGATCCCCAGATGAACGTGAGCAATATACTCAGTGTCTTTTGCTTCCTGCAGCTTCATCTGTGTTTTGAAAGGGTTAGTGTACATGGAAGTTGGGGTAGTTAGTGGCCATGATGCTACATTACTTTGCAGTGGCCCTGTGTAGTGTTCTGCACCAGATTCAGCTAGATTTTGACAAATGTGGCTTGTTGCCCAGGAACATAATTCACAATAACTCGTCTCATGAACGTCTCACCCATGCACATGCGTCCCGACCCCCCCCTCAATGATGTCAGATGCACAGCAGGGAGGGAAGTGGCTACACCAGCAACACTAGAACTGTGCCATCCAGAGCATGTAGGTGTAAGCACATTAAAAGACAATTTATAGCAATGGTCAGTTTCACAAATGCAATCAGAGAAATTAACTGTGGTCGTGTTGCTGTTAAAGTTCTGAGTCAAGGTGAATATGTATAAATGAACTGTGAAAATGTGTCTAGGATAAATGTGCAAGTTATCTGTGACTCATACATGGTTCGGACAAATTTAGTGTCACAGTGGCCTGGCTCCACACAGAGAACAGACAGACAGGCACATGCATATGGTGGCTGGCAGCAGCAGATTTATATGCAGGAAGCATTCATGAGGTCTTTTGCATTGATCATTTATGGTAGAATGTGGGTGTGTTGAGGACAGAAAATGCAGCAAATCCACCTGCACAAACATCTAGCTGGACCATGATTTAAAAAGGGAAACGTCTTGCTGATTTTTTTTTTTTTTTTTTTTTGAGCACACCATTTCCGGCTTTTGGGTGTATGTAAACTTTTAGTATGTACTTTTAGCTGAGCAAATAGAATCCTGGAAGAACAGGCCAACATTCCTCTCCTAAAACTCCAGCAACTGGTCTCGTCACTTTCCAGATGTTTACAGACAGTTGTTAAAAGAAGAGGGGATACTATGCAATGCTAAACATCACTCTGTCTATGTCCAAGTCAAAATGAGCTAATATTTTCCATGAAATGATAAAATGTCTCAACTTCAGCATCTGATATGTTCTGTATGTTCTACTGGGAATAAAATACGGATTTATGAGATTTGCAAATCATTGCATTCTGTTTTTATTTATGTTTTATTCAGTGTCCCAACTTTTTTGGAATCAGGGCTGGATGTTCTTGTCTGTCTGTGGCTATGTCTTGTGAAATATTGTTCTTTCTTTTTCATTACTTTGTTTTGTGAAATGTTGTGTTTTCTTTAATGAGGTTGTGCTTTGTGAAGTGTTGTGTGTTCTCTCCTTTGATGTTGAGTTGGTGAAATGCTGTTTCTTTTTCTCTTTTGTTGTTGTGCTTTTGCTCTTTAGGGTCACCGTACACTTAAGCCACATCTGGAAAGGATCAGATAAACGAGCTCAGTGAAGATTGTGAAAAATTAAGAAGCACATATAGAAATGTGTGAACTTCACCTCTGATATATAGGAATTTGAAACTAGAGAATTTGTGTGATGTGAATCTCTGGTTTCCACATATTGCACTACTCTTGATCCCTTATGATTTGTTCCAATATGCAATCATGATTTACATCTTGTTTGATGAATAATATGCTTATCCCAAGTCCCTGTGTAAAATAATATCCATTAAAACAATGAACAATGAACACAAACAAGAAAACAATGCTTGGCCAGGTATTGCAGATGGATGATTAGTGAAAATAAGATGTCAAACTACTCAACAAAAAGACTTCTTGAAGATTTGTTCTCTTCTTTTTTTTTTTCTTTTTTTTTAACCACATCAAGGAAATTTACCAAACTGCACTGGCCACCCTGTTCAAAGATCTGCAAATGTGAAATTTAAGAATGCTTTTGCAGTCTATCAAAACCACTTTACAGGATATTAAATGTTGGCTTTAGAAACAAAACAGCAGTTCCATTTGAAACAGCTGGGATGGATTTTGAGAAACCAACTTGATGGTCCTGTTTGTTGTTGTTGCTTGTGTGCAAGTCTAAGATTACATTTATGTCCCAGCCTCTTTGATTTCCTTCTGATCAGTTTGGTATTGATTGTATCTGCTCGTTCATAAACCCCAAACAAGAGGCATTTATTGTGAGTTTTTGGCTCTCCAAAAGATTGCATGCTTGCTGCTTCTTTGCATATCCTCAAGTCGATACTTCATGAAAAAAGCTGGGATCTGTAATGACCGCAAATAACGCGTACAGTGTGTTGTTTGGTTGAGTCTGTGAGCAACTGTTAAAACCAATTACTGAGATTGTTGTACAGGGATACATGTACCTCAGACTTGAACCCATCATCTGCTCTCTGATCGAGCCTTTGAGGGCAATATCCAGTGATTTGGGGCTTGCAGTGTTGCCAGTAGATATTCATGTAATGACAGCACACAAATGCAAATTAGTTAATAAAAAGTGATTAAAAAATGAAATCATTATAATTTGAAAGGCAATGATCTGTTATTGTATTTGATATTCTGCACCTCTTGGTCAACACACTGTTTACTTGTATTAATTAAATGCTCAATCAACGACCACAGATTAAACAAAAAGACTATGGCACCAAAATCCTTTAACTAATCCACAGCCTCTGTGTGTTCACTTCAAAGATCTGTTTATGAAGATTACAGGAGTCCCATCAGATAACTCAGAAAAGAAGTTTAAATTTCAACTCAGTCTCATTTATAACCAGCACCTATTTTCTTTTCCAATTTGTCACACACAGGTTCCCATTTGGTGTCAGATATTAAACACACAAGGTTGGCTTTAAGTTACCTTTAGCACATATTGTTAATGTGCAGGGCTGTTTGATAGCCTAAAGCCCTTCAAAGATAAACATTCTGCCACACAAATCTGCAACATCTGCAGTGTAGTTTACTCTGTACAGGTCTGATGACGTGAAGAGAGAGCTGAGCCAAAAGGCCAGGCTCACTGTTTATTAGTCAATCTAAATTCTATATTCTCACCTGTGTTCTTGAAATGTGGGCAGTGACTGAAAGAAGGAAATTGCAGATACTGTACGAGTATTTGAAATGGGTTCCCTCCATAGGGTGACTCGACTCTCCCTTGGAGATAGGGTGGGAAGCTTCACCATTTGGGAAGGACTCATATTAGAGTTGTTGCTCTTCCACATCAAGAGGGGCCAGTTAAGATGGTTTGAGCACATGGTTAGGATGCCTCCCTGGGGAGGAGTTGCAGGCATGTCTTGGGGCAAACCCAGGACACGCTAGAGAGATTACATTTCTCAGCTCATTTGGGAATGCCTTGGTTTTCCCTGGAACAGCTAGAGGAGGTGGTTGGAGAGATGGACGTTAATGGAGGGATGGCATAGACAGATATAAATAGACAGTATCCAGTCTAGTGAACCATAGATTTGTACAAAGAGCCTTTGAAGCCCATTTTCCTCCCAACTGCACAGTGCCACGATGCAAAGAGGCAGGACAAAGCTGGCAAAGCCAACAGCAGGGCCAATGGCTAGCTCTCATTCAAGCATTAATCCAGGCTTCTGATTCGTCAGCTTTTATTGTGTAGTATGAATTTGAATATGATGTGATACAAAAAAAAAATCACCCCCTATATAGTTGTAATGGATGTAAAATCTAAGTATAGCAACCAAAACCGACTTTTGTACAAGGCTGTAAATATATTTAATTCTGCTGTAAAGCTGGCACTTTTAACATGGAGGTCAATGGGGATTTGATTTCCTCTATTTTGCAGGCAGCACCAAGTGGTCAGTCTAGGAACTGCAACAACATCTACTTCCTGCATGACTTAAACACCGAAGTGGGATGGTTGCTGCTTGAGGGTTGGTTTGATGGATGGATGAGAGAACAATTCATAAACAGAAAGAAAATTGAGAAAGAGAAAATACCAGTACCGAACTAATCTCAAACTCACCTCCCATGTTTCAAAGTGGAGTGGCTCCAACATTACTTGCCCCCCAACCTTCTTGAGGACTGACAGATAGGTGCTAACCAAGTACTACAAACTTGGCATCCACTAGGTGGCAGCACCAGTCAAAACTGGTTGTTACTGCTGCATTTGGAGCTTGTGGAAGATACAAAAACCTCTGGATCTGAAAAAAACAATATGGAACTCCCACTGACTCGGAAGGCACTGATTTAGTGCAAGGGTAGAATATACATTTGACATATATTCTAATACGGTGAACCTAACAAGAAATTCCGGGGTAAGATCCCACAAGGAACAGATGATCACAGAGACAAGTGATGAGCCTGTCTACTTTACCTGGAGTAACTGGAGGAAACCACTAGCGTAACAAGGAGCATGTCTGTAAAGCCCTGGAAGATGTGAGTTCTTATACTTTCCATGGTAGTAAAATGAACCCCATTTCATTAGTAAGAATGCCAAAATAACATTAAAACATTTGCTCTCAGCATTCGGCTTTGCTCCATCACTGTATATCAACACCCTAAACAGCAATATTGCTCTGCTAGGTTAAGAATAAGTTAGACAGCCCCAAAAATGTAAGGGAAAAGATTCCTTGAAGTGGGAAGAGTGGCAACACACTTGTGAAATGTTGTAAAGGAATGCTTTCTAAACTCAAACCACAATTTTTTCCAACATGTACAATAACTGAACAATAAATGAAAAACGTACAGTAAGTATAACAGTAATGAACTTTTGAACCTCAACCCATGGGATAAGAATTTTGGTTGTTGAGTTGGATTTGGGTTTGTTTTTTTTCAACCTTTTAATGTGGGTCTTGACTGTTATTAACAGATGTAGTTATGGATGAGCATCTCGCCTGCTGAAAAAATATACTGAAGTGGTTTCCAGTGCACCAGACACCCGAGTGTCTACATATGTCAAGTTGAGAGTGAAAAAGTGTCATTAACTGATATTATCTCTGTAGAAAAATGCACAAAATAAGAGCTGACACTGTTATTTGACTTTAGTAGTACAAAGCCGCAGCTTTTCTAGGCTTTTTAATGTTCTTCAGAAGTTGTGTAACTGAAGTTGCAATCACGAGTGGCATCTTTCCTGCATACTTTTCCAAAACTTTCATTTAAAGTACACAAGATTTGATTTATCAGAATTTGCAGTCTGTGCCATATCTTTAGTTACACTTATTGAACTTTTGGTTCTTCAACAAAGGTTCACTGGCATCCTCAATTTCTTTTCCTGAGCATCAGTTATTTGATCCTCCGCAGGGTCCATCTCTTACTGCAGCACTTACACTCAATTATTGGACTGTGAGCAATTTGTAGACAGCTTAACTGACTCTCTAACCCTTTGGGGGAAACTGAATCTTGTCAGGCTTTCAGTCTCTTTTCTCTTCTTTTATTTTTCTTACAAACTCTCATGAAAATCAAATCAAAGTAATTTTTCTAGGGTCAGTTAGGAGTTGTCATGATAAATATGGTGTGTGTGTTAAAAGGCTGTCAGGGGTTCATATGTCTGTACTTTATGTGTAATCAATTCAAGTGAGGTTTTGAATCAGTGTTTAGTCGCACAGTGATTCAATGGCTAACACATTCTGATTCCAAACATGAGATCCTATTTTTTATTTTATTTTCTTTGTTTTCCAGGAAATGCTGAAAGAGCTGGTCTGCATATGGATGAGATATTTTCTTTCTGTCTAAAAACAATCTGGTGATATCTGATTTATTTTACATAAACACACATGTGAATTAACAGTAGCACCTGACTCGTCTTCGTAAACACACTTAGCTTAAATTAGTGTGGACAGGTTAACAAAAGTTCATTTGACATGTCTCATGAAGAGCTTAAGAGACAGGTGGAAATCATCGAGGAGGAAAAACCATGCCAAATAAAAGATACATATGGACTTATCTCCTCTTTCCATAATAAAGGAGACACCACTACCACTTTGTTCTTGCTTAACAAATAGCTTGAAGGTTCTTCAAAGCTTTGATTTCAATCATGGCTTGTGATGAAGAGTCAGTGGAGGTCATCAGGTATGTCTTCAAGAACATTTTGGGAACAATGAAGTAAAAGTGATGAAAGAATTACAGCTCCTTTTAGGTGGACTACTCACAGTCAATAGTCATTAGTCAGTTGTCTGTAATGACTCTGTAGGTTATATGCACAAACAACCACAAAAGAGAATCCTGTGCCTGGGGGGCTCGCTTATAAATGTGTTGAGAGGTATATTTATTGACCTAAGGCTAAGAGAGTTGTTTCAGATGTTTTTGATTCTTCGGCTAGATCGGACATCTGTTTCTTCCCCAACCAAGAGAAGGCCCTAACTTAGAAAAATGTATTTATTTGAGGGTTCTTAATGGCCTGTCCAATCTGAACAAGTTGTCAAGTATCTGAAGCAGGCAGGTAAACTGCACAATGTTGGCCTGAGACCTGTTCAAAGACATGACTACATTTTTTAAGGAAATAAACTTGATTTTGGTTGGATTGAAAACTGAAATAAAAGCACTTCAAGGCACACTTTGTTGCAATTTAGAGGTCCTGAAATGGATGGCTTCACCACAGTGAGAACACATGGGGCTGTTTTCCATTTGAAAAGTGAGTGACACTGCTCTGTATTATGTCCATACGCAAAAAAGAACAACATGGGGTTGTTAAATGTAATTTCATGGTTTATAAAGTGTGCTGTGCTGGTTTAACAGACGTGTGATTTTGAGGAACATTTTCTTGAAGTTTGGCCCAACAACGTGGAAGTCAGGAATGCTACTTAAATAACATTATATCTGAACCACACTCAAAAGGCTTGAAACCTAAAACTGCTGGTATGCAATGTGAAATCTATCAAACATGTCTGAATGTGGAACTTAGCATGGTATCAGTGATGATCAGTGAGTGCAGAAAACAAAGAAACAGACTGGAAAGCTAAAATTACCCCACAACAAAGGAGCGATTTAAATCAAATTTAGGATAGCGCTTCATATCAGGGAAAACGCATTATGGTGAGTCACAGTTTCCTCACCAATGTGTAGAGCTGTTTGCTTCAGAAGTGGGACCGTTTCCACATGCCCTTTATTTATTCCATATCACTAAATGATCAACAAAGCGTGGACAGGGGAAGTGCTTCTTATATTTAACAGCTGTGCTTAGAGCCAATTAAATATTAGGCCATTTCCTTCAGTCAAAAGTCAGTTTCAAAGGGAGGCTCTGCATACAAAGAAATTATGTAATTATGCTCGTATTGTGGGTGCTTGCCAAAAGCTTTCTACTCAAATATAAAATGGATTCAAGTTTCTGGTGAAAGCTTGTTAACTTTTAAAAAAAAAAAAAAAAGGAAAAAAATAGATTTTATTAGTGGCCTTTATTAAAAGTGAAGAGTGTGATAGGAAACAGTGCAGAGAGACGCAGGAGACAGAGGGGAAACGACATGCAGGAAAGAGTCACAAGCCGGGGAGTCAAACCTGGAGTGGCTGCTGTGAGGATGCCTACTCATCCAACTGAACTATCTGGCACCCCACTACCAAAGTTATTAGCTCTCAGCCTAATGGCTATACCATAGCTGCTTCTAACAGCGGCAAATTGAGGATTTTTCTAAGTAAGGGTCCATCAAGGGGCCAAGTATTAGCCAGCATCCTTGCACACAGTCTCTGTTTAGTATTTGAGAGATGTATATATATCTATATTAAACTTTTTCAAACACTTTCAAACATTTTGTTATAAAAAAAAAAAATGGTCAGACTGTAAAACATCTGAGCAATTTTACATTTATGTTTACACAACATCACGATGGTAGGACCTGCACAA
Organism: Arrhamphus sclerolepis; assembly: GCA_037176975.1. Taxonomy (NCBI): domain Eukaryota; kingdom Metazoa; phylum Chordata; class Actinopteri; order Beloniformes; family Hemiramphidae; genus Arrhamphus; species Arrhamphus sclerolepis. The sequence goes on along the minus strand of JBAMYA010058945.1, from coordinate 8,644 downwards.
GGAGAGGGGAAAGACACTACAGAAGATATACAATGTTATTAAATGATTTAGTACAAAGTATGAGAGACAGAGAAAAGATGTCCCCTCAGCAGCCTTGGCCTATAGCAGCATAACTAGGAGGTGGTCCAAGAGTTAAAGGTTTTATTTAAAAGGAAGGTTTAAAGCCTAACCTAGCTTGAAGTCTTAAATGTAGAGAGGGCTGGAAGTTGATTCCATAATAGGGGAGTCTGATAGCTAAAGGCTTTGCCACCCTTTCTAGACCTACAGACTCGTGGAACAGCAAGTAAACCTGCATTCAGGTAGTGTGGTATTCTACTAGAACAGTGTGGAACTGGGATAGTATGCACATGGTTTGGCTTTACATATATTAATGTTAGCAGAATCTAACATTTATGCCTAAGTAACTTCTAAAGGTTGTCTGTGGGACTTCAGCTGAATGACACCAATGAGTAAGTGTTCTTTCACACATTAACGACAACCAACATGAGGATTTGTGACTTCCTAGCAAACTCCAGTAAACACAGATTGTCTTTAATGTAGGCTTGTCACTATTTCTCTTCACTATCACTTATCTTCTTTTTCTGTAAGTTTCACTGATGGTGAACATGTGTAGGTGCCGTTTGGGTGTGGGATTGCATCCGGTTATCATTCTTGAGTGACAGGACAGAGGCACTTCAAGGGGTCAATCAGATTCTAGTTGGGGGTCGAGCCAGTCATCCTTAAAGGAACTTGAGAGGCTTCAGTCCTCCTGTGAGGAGGACTGAAGCCTCTCAACAGCCAATTAAGTTACAGGTCCAATGTGAAATACTGCTATCTCTTATCTCAGATTAAGATTGTACTGATTAATTTAAAACATATCAAATACTGCCATTTTATTCCACCACTGTCACACAATATATGGCAATGGTGAGTTTAATAATAATAATCTGATAGTTTTTGAAAAAGAACACTATCTTACTTTCTTTGAAAACGGTGGCTATTGCCTGCAGGCATTGTTTTTTGTTTTGTTTTGTTTTTTTTTCTATTTTACTTTCCCACAGTTTGGTAAGGTCAAGACACAAAAAAAGAAATGGTTTGGTTTGGGTAACAAAATCTGATCTGTTTTGGCCAGAAAACCACTTAGATAGGGTTAGGATGAAAATCATAATTTGACTCAAATCATAGTCTTTCTCAACATTTACTCTGCATGATTGTGTTCCAACCCAGTTCCAAGAAGTCCTCATAAATGATGAAATGCAACATACCAGGGCCAACAGCGACCTACAGTTAAAGCTACAGCTAATTCACATAAGCAACGGTAGAATATGACAAACTGTCCTATTTAGTCATTTAGAGACTGTCAAAAGTAATATTTAGTTTATGACTTTCATGTAATATCTATGCTATGGTTTTATCATAAAGGAATCATGAATCTAAATCTGGTGCCAAACTTCGACCTGCTGGTGGAACTAGACGAAAAGTAAGGGGCTGATAGTCATCATTAAGATTTATTCACTTCCCAAACAACTTCACCACCATGCTCATTGTGCTTTTAGCCACAATGTTGTTTTTCCTCTGCTGTGAGCTGTTCAACATAAAATTATGAAACACACTTGGCTCTGGCATGAACCAAAAGTCCATTACACATCCCATGTCAGTTTCAATAAACAACACACTAAAGTGTGTGAGGATGCATCAGGAAGACTGTCATTGTTTTCCCAACTGTAATTCCAAATAACAATAATTTAGCTATTATTTCTAAGCCTCAGTTGTCAGTACTGGAAGTCAAAACTGGTCATATCGTTCTGATTGTGGATACTGAAGAGAGAACCCCAGAGCTTAAGCACTTCGTGACGATCCACAACTATTGATGCCCAGTCCTTTAGGAAACACAATAATATTTCTTGCCAAAGCTTGTATGAGCTTAAAGCAACAGGCACAAGAGATTTTCTGTTAAGAAGCTCTTCAGTGTTCAATTTTATGTGTTTACAAAGAAAGGGTGACTTGGAAAGTTGGTTGTCGGATGAGCCAAGATGGAAGATCGAATCCTTCTAACAAGTCAGACTCAACAAGTTCAACATAATTTGTGTCACAATAAATATTTTCTGGTCATTTAACATGGCATGCAAGCATTCTCTCAGCCGAACCTATTTATCATAACACAGATATTGACAATATGTGAAAAGTTTAAGCCTATTAAAACTGCAGACATGTTTGCACCATCTGGATGCAGTCCTTTAAAAAAGATTTATTGAGTGTCAGTGGCTTTTACAATTTGATAATGACGTGAAAAGTGAAAGACATGTGCCACAGCTGACTTCAGACGGAAACATACTTGAGGGATTTGCCCAATGAATGCTAAATAAAGATAAACATCACATCAAATTGTCACTCGCAGTAAATATGTGTCATAAGATCTGAACTTAGACTGTGGCTAGTAAACACCTTTCTAAAGCATTAAAAGGGTATTGATGTTGGGATGTGATTGTTAAATGCATGAATATGTCTTAAACTAACTATTGGAAACAATTTCTGATTAAAGGCATTGACTTCATAGGCTTTCTTTTTGTAAAATGTGTGTCTGCACATCCACTTATTTGAGGGGGCATTTCCATACTTCCCACAGCCATAATGTCTGTCCTCAGTGTTCCCTGAAACAGAGTTCAAAACTAATGTGAGTGGTTCTCAGGCATTCCTCGCAGAGCCGTGGTGAGTGTCAGATCTGTGGCTTCTGGTTGACGTTCAAACTAACAGACGGGTGGAGGTTTCATAACTGACTGCAATTTTGTAAAGTCACGCAAGGAAATCCAATGACTTTGTGCTGACATCATCCAGACATGCTATTGGGGATTTGGAGGGAAACCTTTTCTTTTCTTCTCAAAAGTCAGTCTTTACTTGTTTTCTTGTGTATTGCTTGAGAAGCAGTACTGCCTGAAATCTCCCAGCTGCTCATGTCTATCAGCTGTATAAGATCCTTATCCATCTCTGAACATTGAAATTAAGATTATTTATCTGATTGTTTCTTGATTAATGTCAGCACTACAACAACAAATGTTCTTTGCTTCAGTGATCCAGCTCAGCTTGACTAAGTCCAAATGAACTTTTATTCCTGTTTCTCTAACAGCATCTCATGGATTAAGCTTGTGGAACTGTAATTCTTTAGAGGCCATGGTACCTAGGTGGGCCAGAAAAATTACATAAAGTATGAAAAAATAATAATTCCCACTTAAGACTTGCAAAATCATGAAAGGATGCTACTTTTCAGTACTGTTGTAAATCATTATTATTATTGTTATTATTATCATCATTATTATTATTATTACTGTTAGTAGTAGTAGTAGTAGTATCAATAATCATAATAACATTCTACTTTGTGGGTAGATCATGGTGTAGTTTTTATTTATTTATTTACAGTAAATGCCCTTCAAGACATAATCATCCAGTCACAAATAAACGTATACATTACCTGTGTTTCAGACCATTTTCAGACCATGAAGTACTGAGTCTTTTGACTCCTAATTTTATTGTCAGCTTTGCGTTGCAAGTGTTGATGAACTCATTAGCCCCCGGAATGAGAAAAACACACCAGCTTTTGAAGAGTTTGAGGCTGACATGACGCCAGGCTGCTTTACACCACAGTGGACCTTTCTTGTGATTAACACTCTGGACAGTTCCAGAACATCTGTGGGAGGCGAATTGCGGTCGAGTCAAACATAAACCATATTGGTCAGAGAAAAGAGGCATGACTGGAGCTGTGTGTAATCCATGCACCACATGGAGGGGGTGGAGCGATTTTTTTTTTTTTTTGTGGGGGGGGGAGTACTGCAGAGACCAAGAGCTGTAGCTGAACTGAAGTTGAGTTTGATTAAACACGGAGCAAAACCTTATCTAAAATCCTGAACCAGGAAACATGTCAAACATCCAATAGTCTTCAACGTATGGGCTCATTGTTGCATTTTTTTTTCCATTCCAAAATTCTCCACATGCTCCGCTGACAACAGGGGGTATGTTGGAACCCAAACACAGGAGACTAAGAGGCAGGAGTAGAAGACAGTGGCCTTTATTGAGCAAAATCTGTAGACACTCTCCAGGACCAGAAAAATGGTGACTGGAGACCGTGTGAGCGACATGCGAAGCATGTTCCTGTTCCTGGCAACAGGATGAGAAGCTGGTACAATGAGGGAACGGCTTAACCAGGTGGAACCATCAATGGGGAAGAAGGGCAGATCAGAGAGAATACTGGCTAACGAGCCTCCCAAAGAGAATTATACAATAAATCCAAAATAACTTAAGAGCCACAATACTCCTCTCTGCCCATGTGTTCATAACAGAAATTGCTGAAAGACAGTTGTTTCAGTGTCCTGTGAGTGATTGGAGCTCACTGATGCTCAGGGTATTGCTTGTTCCCTTTACGCAGTGAAATCTCTAAAAATTATTTGAATTGTTTAATGATATCAAGCACTGTAGAAGGCGAAATATCAACTTTCTTGCATGATGAGTTGGATGGATTTGTTGGCAATGTGGACAAGTCAAAGAGAAGTCTAAACTTTTATAAATACAGCTTTCGACATTATGAAATGATGACATTTATCTTTCACCTCCTCACTAGCGCTAAAATGCACTCGCATCGACATTTTTGGAAATGTATTAGCCTGAAATACCTAAATGGATGTATCTTAAATTAAGTAATGTTAACAAGGTTAACGATTCCTAGAATTGCTAAGAAATAATAGTCAATGAAACACTATTTTTTTCTCTTTTTGCTTATTTGCATTTTCCATATCATCCAAACTGTTTCAGCTTTGGTTTTGGTATTACTGTGCCCTCGCTGCCTCTTTAAAGGTAGGGTAAGTGATTTATTAATGGGATCACATCTGCTGGTATTTGAATAGAACGTCAACGTAACATGTTGTTTGCTCTTTCCTCCCCTAAATCCAATACTCCCGAACACAACAAGTTCAATCACAAGCATGACAATGTCAGTGATTGGCTGGAGCAATATTTGCAATACAACTGGCCTCCACTCTGCTTATTTGCAGTCTATGAAGACAGTGTTGTGTTTTGTTTTGTTTTTTCCTCATGCTATGTACTAGTGGTGAGATGGTGAGGAGTTATTCACTGAATGGGACAAAAAATGTTCAGGATTGGTTATAGAATCTACTACCAATACCTTTAATGAGCTCGCTCTCTCACAACAATGACACTCGTTTTCGCTTACATTTCATCTGGATACTTAATTTGATTAAAAGGAAATGGATATGTTTTGTTGCTGTTATCATTTGCCACAGATTGCTTTCAGTGAGGCCATCACCTAGAAAGAGATATTATTTAACATTCTGATAACAATCAGTGTCGGTGTGCTCTAACTGAGGGCAATGCAGAAGCATCTTAAACTGTTTTTGTTTTTTTTAAATTTTACACTATAAGTAGAATGTTTACAATGGATTTTTTGAAATGAGTGTGAACTGATAAAAAAAACAAAACAAAAAAAAAAAACCTTTGCTATTGCAAGTAGTATGTGTTTACCCTCAGTGCTCTAAAGGCTGCAGAAAACACAGAACTGCCTCCCAGTGAGCAAGCCTGTAAGCTAAAACGACATAAAAGCAAGCATTTTCCCACAATCTGCGCTAGAGCTGATAAGCACGACTTTCAGAGATGGTTAAGCTAGATTTTACATTTTTCACTGGACTGCAGAGAATAATCCACATGCACATTGGACTGACAGCAAGCTGCCACCTGTCTTCCAGAGAAAATACATCAATCACCTTTCTTTACTCTTGACTACTGCAGACATTAGATATGGCGCTGAATGCTGACTGAACACTGTCCAGTTGCACTCAAAAACCTCATGTTAGTGGGTGTTTTGTGATCAGTGTAAAAAGGACTTTGAAGTGCATTAACTGTGAGCATAATGGGTTGCTGGTTCTGGATGTCTCTTTAATCGACAGTCATTCAAAAAAGTGTCTTTACAAGAACAAGATAGTATATAGTCTATTCTCTTGTGAAATCATTGCCTGTTTAATTGTCCCTCCATACGTCATTGTGGTGTCATTTGCTAAGTTTGCTCTCTTTCATTACGATGTTTTCACTTTATTTCCATTATTAAGTAGATGTTATGCCAACAAAGACACATTTTAGAGCATGACTAGCTTTACCGATATCTCCAGGAGCCTGTGGGAGTGACTGACAAGCTTGGTCTTGCTTGGTACGCTGGGAAAATTAATCCAGCATAAAACTTCAGTCACATACACTTTGATTTGAGCCCTTGATGGTGAATTTGTTGACAACTGTCAGTGGAGTAGGTTATTTGTTTTGCTCTAAAGGATTTCCTGCTCACAGGTTTTAAATCAGGTTGGGTGTCAGGGTTGAAAGCCATCTTAATTATGTTTGTCTTCAATACAAATAAATAGTCTGGTTCCTCTAAACAGAACTGTGATTTCCAGGGGGCAGTACCGAGAGTCATAGAAGAAACTACCTTTGGACGCTATTGCAAGTTTGGAATGTTCTTTGTAGGACGAGAGGACGCAGTTTAGTCTTTCTGCAACTGGAACAGCAGTGCACTTGTGTACTTGATGGCATCAAAGCTCAGCTAGCAGGCTAACATTTTCCAAAAAAAAATTGAACATAAAATAAACACTCTGGGCATTAAAATGACTCATGGACCATGCATGCCCCTGGCAAAAGTTTTTATAATGATTTATATGATGTGTTTCATTTTTATTAATGGGTTTTATGCTTTTGTATTTATTTATAAATAAAATTCAGCAGAGATGAAAAGAAAAAAGAAATTCACAAAACACTGGATGGAACTTTCACTTAGTGTGTATATCGATGACAACAAATTTAAAGTTAGAGAACTATATTGTCAAAAACATCTGAAAGCTGCATTCTGTTACAAAACAACAAAGTATTACTTTCTTTTTTTATTCCTCTCGCCTCCCCATCTTTACCTCTGCATGGTGACATGAAATGCATTCTGGGATACCCAAACCTGGGCAACCCTGGATGCATCCTTGATAAAAACAGACGGTGCAAGAATGCACTTGGGGATTTTGATTGTAGTGGAACCAGAAGACATTTTTGAAGTGGAACAGTACTTTTGGCTGTAATTACATTTCATAATGAAAGTGTAATTTGTTTTCTTTGGATGGTTATAGCTTTTCTAACAGAAACACGATGATAAAGACTTTGGTGGCATACATCTAGGAAAAAGAAAGAAAATAGTACAAAGTTTTAATATTAGTGATAAAAAGCATAAGTAGCATTGGAGACGAAGGATTTTTGGCAGTTACTGGTTATGAAAGAGATCACAGACTGCAGCTCCAAATATGGATGATTTACAACAAATGCAAAAACACTAATAACACAAAGCTTTACTGACAGTCAAACAGAATCAGTACCTCTGAGAAATATTTTATAATAAAGGCGGGTTGAATAAAATAGAAATTTAAAAGGAACAATGCAGTAAGTGACTATAAAGCCCTTAATAATGTGGCTGCAAATGATTTAGAAGAACAGTACCAAAATATAATTTTACTCAATCACTGACAAACTGTATATTTGAAAAACACACCACTATAGAACACATAATGCACAGAATCAGATGACAGAATGTGCAGTTCTTCTAGTGCATGCTATTCTATATTAACTCCTTTATTCGTCCCTCCACAACTGATCTCACTGTCTGTAAGTTCTACTTCTAACGTTGTATTCACATGTACGTGTTTTTTCGTGTGTCATCCGTGCATGTCTCCATCAACTTTGAACGGGGTGGTGTCATCTATTGCCGAAATGTATTTTGGGTTGTGTGCATCATTTTGGGTCAGTTACTTCCGTTAAAAGTTCAAAAAAGATCCACGCATGCGTCAGCCAGTTGGGTTGTGGCTGGGCAGCTAAAACCAATGGCCAATGAAATCGTACACAGGGCGGATCTATAGTGGTCTATTTATGATCAGACCTCGCGTTACAGGAATAGGAAGGAAAAATCTCTGTTCAGTTTTTCAATTTTTTCTTTTAATGATCAAAGTTTGTGGTCACACAGAGACACAAGTTTCAGAAATAAAGCTCAGAAGGATGTAGCAGAGATAGTGGTATTAACTCCATTTGTGTCTGTTGTTTATTGAGCAACCATTGACTGTATAATAACTATGGCTGAACCATCTGGTCCCATGACCCTTAGAAATATATTATTACTCATAAAGTGAGTGAAGCATGTGCAGACATGTCTTTTTCTCTCTTTGCGGGTCAAATTGACAGTAACATCATATAAATGTGTGGGGTTGTTGCAGCATGTGCACTCTTTAATCTTTTTTTTTCCTATATAAATTCTTCACGTAAAATAAAGTCCATGGAGTTTCTGCTTGACGACTTTATTCTTGTGTCAGTTTTCTTTCAGTAAAAATATTAAACCGGTCAGTTTGACCCTAAAGTCCACACAAGGGTTGAGCCTCTCTCTTTGTTCTGATCCCAGCATTCCACCCCTCTCTCTTGTGCTTGACTCTCAGTGTAAGATCCTGCCTGTTTACGTGGTTTTGCCTCTGCCAAAGGGAATTTTAGATCTGTCTGCCAGTTTGTACCTTTTTTTTTCACTTTCGTGACCATTAAACCCATTCACTTGTATCTAGAGTTGTGCATTTAAGTCCACTTCCATGTGCCAGCTTAATCT